>BRDA01034178.1:0-16925 GCA_036984385.1 Crenuchus spilurus | reverse complement strand
ACAACGAGAAACAAAGCCAGAGAAACAACAAGAAACAAAGCCAGAGAAACAAGAAACAAAGCCAGAAAAACAACAAGAAAGAAAGCCAGAGAAACGAGAAATAAAGCCAGAGAAACAATGAGAAAAAAAGCCAGAATGAATGACAAATGCACAGGTGGATGCTTTATTTTCGCAAAATTAGCAGTGAGTCATGTGGGCATGCTGATGAAAACAGGGCAGATGAACAATAACTGGGACAAAATTTCCCCTGAAAAAAGTTGTCAATAACTGAATTGTACAATTCCACTGTATTCAAATTTCTAAAAATTGTATCTGGTATGATGAAGGATCCACTTGAGGATCAAAAGCTTAAAAGTCAATTGAAATACAACATTTTACTTTCCAAATGAGTGGGAAGACATCCACCATGATTTGATTGGCTAACATGCATCAGGGTGGGGGTTTCAGCAGGAAAATATGATGATATTATTGGTGAACCTATTTTTTGTTCCCTGCCTTGGGTACATGTTGATGCAGACAAACATCTGGCATTTTAGAAACTGCAAGAGTTACCACACTTTGATAAAAGATTACAGAAAAGCTGGAATTTAAATTATTTTAAGTGGTACATCACAATGAATACTTCATATTTCATTTGACGCTGACTTTAAGCAATGAACCATATCAAAAATGTTCTGTGGATGAGCCATGAGCTCTCCAGAACCCACTCACCCTACCTTCAAAAATGAAAACATGATGGTAAACATCTTCACATGTCCTTCGCTAGCATTTCTTTTTAAGAGGATTTTCAGATACAAGAGTTCATGTGCACACCAAATGTAATTACGCTCTAATGAGTCACATGCCTCCGTCCAAGTTTATTTAAGGACACATTTTTGATGGGGGTGGAGAAAGATAATTGGCTGTACTAAAAAATGGAAAAGCATGTTTAGGTATTTGAAGGGAAAGGAAGGTCAGTGTGAAAAGTTGATTAGACATCTGTGATATTAAGACATATTTTAATAAGAAATAAAGAGAACAGTGCTGATTGCTTAAAAAAGTAGTAGTTGTAATATAGGTCTTACTGATTGCCCATTACATTAAAACCACCTTCTTGTATCTACACTCATTGTCCATTTTAACCCCACTGAGCATACAGGTGCACTTTGTAGTTCAGACTGTAGTGCATTTGTTTTTTGGATACTTGTTATCCTCCTTTCACCTGTTCTTCAGTGGTCAGGACCCCCCACAGGGACAAAACACAGCAGGTATTATTTGAGTGGTGGACCATTCTCAGTATTGCAGTGATATGTGATGTGGTGGTGGTGGTGTGTTGGTGTGTTGTGCTCCCTCACTGTCTCACAACTCACTGTCCACTTTGTTAGACACACCTACGTTGATGGTCCATCTTGTAGATGTAAAGTTAGAGACAGTAGCTCATCTGTTGCTGCAGTTTGTCTGGTCCTTCATCAATGCCTGTCCATCGATTGCTGTTGTCTGGATATTTTTGCTCCAGGAGTGACAGTGAAGTGTTTAAACTGTCTTATACACTCGCACCAGCACAACACACACTAACACACCACCGCCACGTCACTGTCACTGCAGAGTTGAGAAAGGTCCACTGCCTGCTCTGTGGGGGTCTTAATCATTGAAGAAAATGCTAAAAGGAGGCTAATAAAGTATACAGAGAAACAGATGGACTACAGTCTGTAACTGTAGAAGTACGAAATGCACCCACACTTTTTCTTGTTCCTATCATGCGATAAATCACAACGATCTCCTGAATGTGTGTACACAGTTGCTAAGAAACAATCACATGTGCTCTCCATGACAAAGCAGAAAATGTTTACCTCCTAGCACTAGAGGCTCTGTAAGGTCAGAGTTGTGGTTGGGGCTCTTTTCAGGGGTTTCTCACTCTCTCCCACAAGTTCTCACTCTGCCAGCTGGCTCTGATTGTTCAGGCTGCTCTAATCTGCCTTGATCATCTCCGCCACGAGAACGCCATGGACGCCTCAGCGAGCAGAATCAAACGTGCCTACCTACGTCACAGGAAGCCATTTTGGAAGTCGATTACATCCCTGAGGAGGTCTCATTAAAATGACGTGTGCATGCTCTGCACCACTGGCCACCACATTCAGCTTAACCTAAGCAGAATTTTTCAAAGGTGGAGGTTCCCCGCTCTGCCTCGCATTTGTTTGTTGCAATCAGCTCTGCTTATGTCTGTCAATGGCCATTTAAGCACATTCAATTAGACTTCAAAGGAAGGAGGCGGTCCTTCATGATTAAAGCGGCCAATCAGAAAGTCCCTCTTTTTTATTCGTCCATCCTCAAAAACCAGATTCCAAGAAGTCCCGTCAAGCTGTGAGGACTGAAACGTTGACATTTTTACCAGTAGCTCCAATGGCCTTATGTCAAGATCTGATAACACGTGAAACCCAAACAACATAATATTTTGCTCCTACCTTTCATCAGCCACACGTATCACTCGGCAATAAATATCAGCCCGCTGAGGTCATCCAATGGCCCACCACTTTGCAAACTGAGGTTGAATTGTTTGTTCTTTCAGCCTCTCTGCACAGTGAGAATGCTTCTGTTGCAAATTTGTTTTCAGCACTTCCTCCAATCTGCCTGAAGTAGACCAAGATGTTATGTTCATTAAACCGCCAACCACAACATTCTCAGACGTTTAAGACTCTCCAAACATAATCTTGAACCATTTTAAAGTGTTGCAGCTCCCTCTGGGCCTCTATTTAACCTGGCCTCCTTGCTTTCTGACGTGCATGTCCAATTAACCTTTATATTTTCTTGCTCTCGATTCCACCACTCACTCTCAATCTCATCCGTGAGCACAAATCTAAGACAGTAAAGATCCTGACACCGTTTGACTCGAGATTACGTGATTAACTTGCGTTTATAAGAACTTTCTGTAGAACATTCTTTTGAGCACCTGAGCACTCTGTAGTTATGATAATAACACCAATCAGCTGCTTCGTTAAAACCTCCTACTTGCATCTCTGTTCTATTAGCTCCAATGACCATACAGGCTGCTTTCCATCTGTTTCTCTGCATACTTTATTAGCCTCGTTTCACCCTGTTCTTCAATGCTCAGGATCCCCACAGAGCAGGTATTACTTGGGTGGTCTATCATTCTCAAGAATATAGATTTGGACGGAGATGTCAGTGAATATAGCCTCTTGATTGTTGTCTGCACACAGTGTACTTCTTAATCGTCTCGCATCACTCTTGTAGATTATCGAATATATAACCCTGCTGCTGAAATATAACTCGGATCGAAATTCAGTTTGTCTTCATCTCCATTACTCCAGCATGCCTTCGCTACTTCTCAGCTCTGTGCCTGAACAGAATAGCATGTCTCCATTACAGACTGTGGTGTGAAACTTTTCGGATAATGTCCTTGGTGATCCTTCGTTGACCCCGCTCTCCCTGATTCGCCAGGAATGCCTCCCTACCTCACATCACCTCCTGGGGATCTATCCACCGCAAATAAACATTTTCTTCCTTTCATCCTTTCTTCACCGCCCCTACAGCCCCTTACCCGCACCCCCCACACACATGACCAGCAGACCTGATGCTTCCAAATAAGGCACTCGACATTATACTGAATTCCATCTCTCAGCAGTTGCCTATCGTCAAGCTGTAGAAGTTGGCCGAGTCTGTTAGTGTCCGGGTGATGGAGTGGGCTGATATTTGCAGTTGCGGTACAACGTGGTAATCCCCCCACACTCACTGTAAACCTTTTTTTCTTTCTTCTTAGCACGCTAATGGACAAAACATCTTATCTTCTACTTCCCGGTTGTCTTAAGTCGGGGCCTAAAAAAGGCAAAGTATTAATGCGTGTGTTAGGCCGACCTGACCCAGGCTGGCATTTCTCGCTCTGTGAAAAACTTCTGAGGGATGAAATAAAGTGGTCTAGACAGGGGCCAGGGAGACGGCTGAAGAGATGAGAAGGCTGATAGGAACTGTAGGGTCTGTAGGGTCTGTAGGCCGGCTGTTGGGGTCATTTGAGGTGAAAACAAAACAAAAAAACTCTCTCTGCTGTTAGCCAGAAGAAAACCCAGCTGGACCTTCTCATGTAGAACCCAACCCCAGATGCTGATGTCACCGCAGACTTTTCCTGGGGTTGCAAATCTCCCTTCTCCGAAGATCTCTCTACTTCTGGAAGATTTGTCCCTCACGCCCCTTCCTCGGCTAGGACTCTCTGATCTGCCCACTGCTCTCTCCACACTTTCGCACTCCACCCGACTGAGAACTAGGTCACCGAGGGGAAACGTGGCCCTCGGAGCATATGCATGTTACAAAGGTAAGAAAAACAGCACCTCTCTGATCATTCCACCCCATCACCTAATCTCAGGCTCTTCTTTCAGAGGGGGAAAAACATCTATTATTATCTTTTGCCGTGCCGCAGTTCCACAGCGGAGGTTGTTCTTGAAAAGAAGCTGGCTGGTGAGGGATGTGGAGAGATAAACGTCCTGCTGGCCAGCCGCTCCGAGGCCGACGGGCCGCCCGGTCCACGCCCTGCTGCCTGATCCGAGCGGCCTTTCCGTACAGCAAGAGTAAGCACAGCTGCACAAGCTGGCTACAGGCCAGATGTAGCGTGGGTACGCCAGCGTTCAGAGACTCCATCTGTGCTTCAGTGTAAGAAAACTTCACTAAGTCAGGCCAATTCTACAGTAGTAAGATTTCTGAAAAATGGACGTTTAAAAACCTGTTACTCACAAATCTGCCATCCTCTATCTGCCCCATACAACACTGCAAACATATGAAGAGTTCAACTGCACAGATATATCCATTTTTGTCATTTTTCAGTTCCTGACATAATCGGAAACTGTCTGCTGCTCTTCACATTGTGTACCAATTTCATGTTGACTGAACCAAAAGAAATTGCCCAAAATGATGAAGAATAATATCTGGTCCCATTGACTTCCATTAAACGCAAAGTAAGTTTTTTCCTTCTCCTGTAAAGTTAACATTTTGGAAGAGATTGTTTTTTGCAAACAAACTCTTCATTTATTACTAATACTTAATGTCACACCACCGCCCCTGCCTCCTCCATTCCCTGACTTTGTCATGTGCCATCTGTCCATGTGACCATGGGCTTTTGTTTACATTTGTGTCATGTCTCCTTGTCCCCACATTTGTCATGTCGTCATGCCCTACTCATTGTCAGCACCTGTCCTGTCTAATCTTACCACCTTGTTTGTTCATCCCAGTGTGATTATGTGTGTTATTTAAACTCCCCTGTGTCTCTGAGCCTTGTAAAATGTTTGTAGATGATAGTAAATGTCTGTTGAAGTTAGTAGGTGTTTCTTTATGTACGTTCATGTAGGTCTGTCACGTTTTTTACTATATAGGCTAGTTATTTATCTTTTATATACACAGTCATATTATATTATGACCATCTACCTAATACTTACTCTAAGTGTGTTTGCTCAATGGTCCACTGTGGTGCATTGATTGCTCTGTACCACTTGCCAGAGTCATTGTTCCCCTCTGACATCAGTGGCCACCTTTGTAATGTTGTTGGGAGGCACTCAATGTACAAGAAGTTGGTACATCTTCCCTACAGCAGCTCTATAACATCATTCCCTTTTGGACATAACAATAGGTTTGCACTCTGCTACAACTGACTGGTGTGCTCACCCAGGTATGTATCATCTCCAGTGTCCTGGGCCCAGTTCATTCCAAACCAGGAGTGGTCATAATATTCTGATATGACTGTGTACTTATCTACTATGAATGATTATTTAAGTACTCTGTAATTTATACTACTAAACTAACATGTTCTGTACTAAGTTTTGTACATATTATAGTGAGAAATTGAAGTTTGGGTCAACATACAAGTTCTTTGGGTTCGAGGGGTTAATGTGTCAGCTGTATAATGATGAGAACAGTGATACCAAACTGTCCAGCCTGCACTAACCACAACCATTCTCAAGATTTATTATGTGTCGACTGTTTACATACTGTGGCTGCCTCTGGGAATGCTTTGTCATAGCTGTGAATCATGATTGCACCAAACCAAGCATGATGCATAAATATTTTGGAATCCTGCTACACTCTGCTGTGCTGTTTAAATTTTATGGTTTTGGTACGAACTGCATTATATACTGAGAAATGGAGCTAGATTGCATTGGACTGGTCATGTAACAGCTTGGTATTGACAATCCAAGGATGCATACTCAGAAAGAAGGAAGGTGAAAAAGTCAGGGAGGGAGAAGGGGGAGAGAGAAAGATCAGTGCAGGCTTAAATTAGACTGATCTGACTCTGCATAAGAATACAGTTGCATTTGATGTTATTGTTCCTCCTGCGCGGGACTTTTCTCCCCAGACATTCGAAGAAAGCATACAGGGAGGCAGTGCCTGCAACCCAAGTCTAAGGAGGGGTCTGCACCTCCCCGGACACGCGCTTCCAAGAAGCAAACCAGCAGGGCGCTTGCACAGAACCTGCCCCTCCTCGGAGGAGTGCATCCTCTGAAACAACAGAACTCATCCTTCGCCAGTCCAAACCACCAACTTCTAGGAACGCTCAGGTCCGCACTTTAAACAGAAAAGACAGCCAAGTGCCGGAACAAATATCAAAACTATTAATGCTGGCCCAAGTAATCATTTCACACCGTCCAAGTTAAACAAAGTGGTTCTGATGCTCTATCACTTGGGGAAATAGCGATCACACAAATCTGAAATAAACAAAAGTGAATTAGCTCATAATGCACTGGTTCATCAAAAAACATGGCCCGATGTGATGTCTCTGAAGGAGAAACCAACACAACGTTTATGTCTATTTGACGATTCTCTTATTGTTGGCATGAGCGGTGGGGCTCCGCCGCCATTTATGCGTAAAAGTGTGCAAACTCCGCCCGCAGCTGTTGAGGAACTTTCCACAGTTTGATAGAATGTTGGAGTGAGGTGTTTGGACTGTATACATTACAGCAAAGAGTGTCGGAGCGCTTTCTTTCACAGGCAATCTGAGTCATAACTCGCTACGCTGTATGTCTAACCTTTAGAGTGGAAGAGCGCCTTTGTTCTCCTGACACTGAACAAAGAAATGAAGGACAGCGTCAGTGGCTACCGCCTCGCTTTAACTCCACTACATTTCTTGGTAAATGATCAATCTTTTCCTGGAGGGGCCTGACAAGTCTCTTAGCTGCGGCGTGTCCCATTACACGCGATGATATTTTCTTCTCAATGTGAGCACAGAGACGGGAAAAGGGGGCAAATGTGGAACACAAATGTTGTAGTTGGACCCAACCCAAGCCCACTCTCCCTCATTTGGCTTATTAAAGTCAAATGTGTGGGCCTTCTGCCCCATCGTTTTCACACTGACCTTCTCAGAGTGCTACATGTCTGCAGGCTCAAGATTCTAAACTAGGCTTGGCGTGGGCATGTTGTTCAAGGATATGTCATTCATTGGTATGACACCTTATGGGAAGATTCTTTAGACACTGCTGAAGCGAACCCGTTTTGTGTACTATATATGACATTTGTGATTCTTCATTTCCATTTGATGTTACTTCAGAGGCACATTGTTGCAGTCTTCTCCTAGAACCAGAACTTGACAAATAAATTTGATGTGATTTTTCTTTTTTTTTTAATACCATCTCCTTGGATGACCCCAACTTGCTCATATAACAGGCCAAGTCTCTGACACTGCCAGAGGTAAACTTCAGGCCATCTCTAGCTTATCCCGCTTGTTGCAATTTCAACAATACACTAACACTAACACTAAAAAATCAATGTGTGTGTATGTGTTCAGATAGAAATAAAGACAACCTGGGTTTTCCTTGCGTTTGGCAGCAGATGAGACAGCGCCAGTGGCAGTAAATTAACACTATTAAACAGAATCATACATTCCACCCTGACAAACACATCTTCACCCATGAAACCACAGTGGAGGGATACGCCGTCGGCAAACTGGCAGCAGCAGCCAAATATGTTCTTAAAGCCTAGTTGAGTTGTGTAATAGCCAATGGTGCAAGCCAAAGGCAAATGCGCGCACCGCACTCGCCACTCACCGCAGAGGAAGTGCGCACATCGTCACTTTGCCTTCTTCCAGACCTCAAAAAAGAAGAATGCTTTATCTTCAGCACCGTATTAATGCTTAGCTCCATCAAAGCCTATAGGCTTGGAAATTAAGGGACATGCATGCAAGCGTCCATCACTGCCAGACACTTTGGGTGGGCTCTTCTATGTCTCCCCCTATCCTCCAAAGCTCCGTTGCCTATTGATATGAATAAAACTCCATGCGTATTTGGCCGTCATCAAGCGTATTATATCTCTCAGGCTTTTCCACTTGCATCGTGGCAGCCATTGGACTCAACTACATGGCAGAACATCAAACATTTTTTCACAGATATTTTTCAATATGACAGAGAACTGATCAATTGATCCTCAAGGCTGAAGCAATTAGTGCTCGTATACTCATCACTGACGCATTTCGGCTCTGCCGTGAAGAGAACAGGCAATCACAGTTCCATCAACCTACAATAGAGCTTCAGTAATTGCTCAAGGCTCCAAAACCACAGGCCAATTGCATGTTTCCTCTGTTCCCCACTGTAAGACCTCTTGCCTTGCTCATAAAGTGAGAATAATTGATATTTAGACCCTGCCAGAGTTTATCCGCAGTTGCACGAGAGGCGCTCTGTGAGTGTGTATTTGTGTGGGTCTAGTTTCTGTCACAATATTTCATGATAACATTTGAAAAAAACATATCATCCCACTTAGAAATACTATGGGAACAAATCCCTTGGCCACTACAGTGATGAGTGGAGAAGATAATGTGATCCAATCCATTTTCTTCCTAACTCCAGAAAAGAAATGACTAACAGTGGTGCTTGAAAGTTTGTGAACTATTTAGAATTTTCTATATTTCTGAATACATATGACCTAAAACATCATCAAATTTTCACAATGAGATAAAAATATTATACTTTTTCATTTATTTATTAAACCACTAAATGTTTCTGGTAACTGTTCTTTTAACATTCTTTGGTAGAACGACTTGTGTGTTTAGTGTCGTTGTCTTGCTGCATGACCCACCTTCTCTTGAGATTCAGTTCATGAACAGATGTCCTGACATGTTCTTTAGAATTCTCTGATATAATTCACAATTCATTGTTCATCAATGATGACAAGCCGTCCTGGCCCAGATGCAGCAAAACAGGCCCAAACCTGATACTACCACCACCATGTTTCACAGATGAGATAAGGTTCTTATGCTGAATGCAGTGTTTTCATTTCTCCAAACATAACACTTTTCATTTAAACCAAAAAGTTGTTTTGGTCTCATCCGTCCACAAAACATTCTTCTAATAGTCTTCTGGCTCGTCCACGTGATCTTTAACAAACTGCAGCCGAGCAGCAATGTTCTTTTTGGAGAGCAGTGACTTTCTCCTTACAACCCTGCCATGCACACCATTGTGGTTCAGTGTTCTCCTGATGGTGGACTCATGAAGATCAACATTAGCCAAGGCCTTCAGTTGCTTAGAAGTTACCCTGAGGTAACTGACCTCGCCGACTATTACACGCCTTGCTCTTGGAGTGAATTTTGTTATTTGAGCACTCCTGAGGAGGTAACAATGGTGTTAAATTCCTTCCATTTGTAAACAAACTGTTTGACTGTGGATTGGTGGAGTCCAAACTCGTTAGAGATGGTTTTGTAACCTTTTTCAGCCTGATGAGCATCAAAAACTCTTTTTGAAGTGAAGTGCAGACTTTGATAGATCCCTGTTTTTTAAATAAAATAGGATGCCCACTCACACCTGATTGTCATCCCATTGACTGAAAACACCTGACTCTAAGTTCACCTTCAAACTACTTAAAAAAATTACTGATGGCTCAAAGCTGGATACATTGTTCAAAATGTATTTGTCAATGCATTATATTGCAGTACAAGTAAATGTTCTGTGAAATTACAGTGATGTGCTTTTTGTATTACTTCTGGTTGATAATTTTTAAGCTAAATTTTGCATATCAACATGAATAATTCTTATCAATATGACTAGACACGTGTAAAACCAGAATACTTTTTATATTGTATGACCACTTCAGGCTGATCTGAAGATGAAAACAGAAGGCTTTGCCATCTGCTCTTAAACAGTTATTCAAAGCTGGACAGACTCAGGGTCATCTGAGTAGACACTTTTTGGTCTGCTTGTTTTATAACCTGCAGCTTGTTTTCTCAGGGCAGAAAAAGAGCAGTGATTTATTTTGCTCATTATGCAATTCACAGCATGTAGCTAGCTATTGACTTGACATTCTAGTCCAGACAGCCTATCCAAAATGTACCATATTACAACCTCAAATCAGTAACATTTGGGACAGTATGAAAAATGCAAAAAAACAGTGTTTTTTATTTTGCTTTTAATTTAATTTCTTGAAACCCAATATTTCTTATTTTGTCTAGTCAACTTAATTTCATTTGTTTATATACATCCATTCTTGCATTGCAACCCTGAAACACATTCCAAAAAAAGTTGGGACAGTCAAGCATTGATCACTTTATAATGTTGCTATTACTTTTTACAACACTTAAAATACGTTTCAGGTGTTACATTGTCCCATTCGTCCTGCAAACATATTTTAAGGTTTGCAAAAGTACATTGTTGTCTCATTTTTTGTTTCAAAATTCTCTACTGGAGACACATCGATAGCCATGTCTTTGTAATGTGTGCAGCATGTGGTTTTGCATTGTCTTGTCAAAAAATGCATGGCTGTCCCTGGAAAATATGTTGTTTTGAAGGCAGTACTGCCCTAAAATCTCAATACTGACCAAAAGTTTTAGAATACCCCAATTTTTCCAGGTATTCACTGCAAATTATTCACTTGAAATGAAATGAATAAGCATTTAAAGTTAAAAATCATGGAATCAATTTATAGACCAAAATTTGTCTAAACTTTGGACACAAATTAGCACCTTTGTCAGAAATAATAATAACAATAAATGTTGTAGGTTTGCTTTGCTTTTCACTTCAAGAGTGAGAGTCTGAGGCTGTGCTGTCACTTAATGTCTTTTACGGTTATACATGAATAATAGCAAATGCAGTAACCAAAATAAAGTTATTTGGACTACGTTGTGTTACATGTGTTATTTTAGTAATACAGTGGAACCTCAGTTATTGTTTGTCTTGGTTATCGTACAACTCGGTTATCGGCAACTTTTTTCGAAGAAATTTATTCCCAGTTGTCGTTCATCTGCCAGATTTTTGCCCATTTCACAAAAACAAAGCATCCACCCATGGGTCTGTCACTCACCCATGTGATTATCACTCATTCTGGCTTTGTTTCTCGTTTCTCGCTGATGACGCTTAAAACAAACTAAAAACACATCACTCTACCAGTGCTACCACCTAAAAATGGATGCGAAAACAAATAACAGCCGAAAACCCTGAAAACGGGTGTACAAAATAAAGGCTGCAGGCTGGACCACACCGGCACACTCCAAAACAGAGCGTAAACCTGTAAGCGTGATGTTAAATGTTCATTTATCCATTTCTTTAGTCTTTAGTATTTATTTCTCATTGTGTTCTGTATGTAAAACTATAGTTATTCTATATAAAATGTATTTTTTTGCATATTTTGGCATGTCTGGAACAGATTAATGAGATTTACATTATTTCTTATAGGAAATATTGATTCAGTTATCAATTGCTTGGGTTATCATCAGGCATTTAAAACTGATTAGACATGTTATACATAGCTTAGTGTTTTACCTCCTGCAGTTGACCCCTGGTTCTAATTTAATTATGGCACAAACACCACAATAAGGAATTATTGCATTGGAAACTTCTTTAAACAGGATAAAATGTTACCACATTAAGTGAATAACTAATCACAAGACTTTCTTCTAACCATTAATAGCTAATTCAGCTAAGCAAGCACAACATTTTATACAAAATATAGGGCACTTACATATTAAGAAACAGACAGGCTATACACTACGGTGGACAATAGTTAGCCTAACCTAATATAATCCAATCGGGTCTAATGTAATTACAGCATAAAGGAAACAGAGAGCCATTGGACCTTTCTTTAGAAAGCAGCACTTTTCTAAATATAAACTTGTAGTTGTAAAGCATTCGTAAATCTTTATCACAACGTTTTGTCACTCTCTGTGGGATTTCTTTTACATTACCTCTTAGGCTTGCATCCTGTTTTTCTCGATCGGGGTGTAATTGGATCCGAGCAGCCCGAAGAGCAAGATAAAGCCGTTATTATCAAATATCACATGGGTTAGGATGTCAAGAGACAGAAGAGCACAGACAAGAGAGAAAGACACACATACATACATAGAGAATAGCAGAAACCCATAGAATCCCAACCCCCCCCCAACATAACAATCTATAAGTGTCTAAATGGTGACAGATGAATGGTACACATGAAGAATGTTGTGGAGTTATACAACCAGTGGACAGGCAACACTGGGTCAGAGTCATGAATGAGCACCGTATTCGGAGAGGGCACCGACGACATTTTTCCATCTCATATAGCCGAGAATAATAGGAAGATCTAGTGACAAATATATTATCCCGTTTCACACCAGCAGTGCCTTTTTCAACCTTCCTTCCCTCCTCTAATGTGCTGCTTTGTGAAAAATGAAATGCTCGTAGGCTTGTTATTGTGCAAAAGATATATTTCACTTCGTTGGACATATTATTGCTGGACAAACACTTACACCCCCCGCCCCACCAACCCCTCTCCCCAATCCCCGGCCCCTTTTGTCTCGTGACAGAGCAGGGAAAGGAAAGACACCAGGTGACTATGAATCAAACAGTGACAAAATAATAAAATTCCACAGTGATAAGCAGGATTTCCATTCGAGCCAAATCTGCTGACAAGGCCTTCGGCGTCCCGGGGGCGGGGAGAGATCTATTTTGGCTTTGAGCTCAGTGTCAACCTCTGAAAAGGGAGAGAATTCAGATGATTCTTGAACCCGAAGTCAGGCCCACACTTATTCCAATTACAATTACAGCGATGCAAGAAACAACAACTGCAAGACATAAACAAGTCAAGAGATGTGGTCTCCATCCAGCAAGCTATTTGCCTCGGCCTGATTGAAACGAAGCACTTTTCCCTGCCGCCACACCAAAATACGCTGCTTGTCAGTTTGCCCGAAGATATCACGAGTGTACAGGGAGGAAATGATTAAAAAAAACTCGGCGGCATTAAGCTTTTCCAACCATCATGTTTAACTGAGTATTGTTTGCCGCTAATTGAGCTAAGCATGCCCATGACTGGAGGCACAACACCTTGATCTGATCTTGCACAGGGCCTGTTTAGCAGTTGAGGCCGATACAGAAACAACACCGTAAACTCCCCTACGTTGGAGTTTATAGTGAAATGACTATCCCATACTCTACACTAACAACCCTGGTATTAGCCCCATAAACTGCAAGCTTGCTCAGTTATGGCTGTTAAGATTTGTATTCAGTAACTACTTTGAATTAAATTACTATGAAACAAGTCATAAAGTCATGTGGGCCTGCATACTGCAGATTAAATCCTCAAGAGACATCAAATCACATGGCTGGTTCAAGACCTCATAGCATGCAAATAAAGTCACATTGAGCATTGCCATCAACCTGCAATGCCACCTAAATATGTGCTTTTTTTGCTTGATGTTGGCCAAGTTTAAACTAAGGTTTACATTTAAAAATCATTTCTACACGTCTGTAAAAGTAGCGAGGGAGGGGCGAGATGCCCTTGAGGAAGCCACACAGTTGTAAACAGTTGTACATAGTGTAATTTATATCTGTTCTATTCATATTAACAGCTAGTTTAAACATTTTCAATCTTTAACATGCCATATCGAGCAGTATTTATAGTAAATAAAACCCCATAAAACCTGTTTCTGTGTTTTTTTGTGTACAGTAAATTGATACAGTATGTAAAGGTCAAAAATAGTTGTCAAATCATGTAGGTGAGGTTGATATGAAACACTGACAAACATTTTTAATGTGGTATATTTTGACAAAATTGTAGCTATTCAAAAATGGCTAAACTAACCCAAGACTCCCACAGCTGTTACTTTTACATGCTATAGTATTAAGATTAAGATGAATTTTTT
This sequence comes from Crenuchus spilurus, assembly GCA_036984385.1. Lineage (NCBI taxonomy): Eukaryota > Metazoa > Chordata > Actinopteri > Characiformes > Crenuchidae > Crenuchus > Crenuchus spilurus. The sequence continues at coordinate 2,863 of BRDA01034178.1, read as the reverse complement.
CATGCACTGAAACACACACACACACACACACACTAGTGAACACACTAGGCTGTGAGAATTTGTGCCCAAAGCGGTGGGCAGCCCTTATCCATTGGCACCCGGGGAGCAGTTAGGGTGTTAGGTGCCTTGCTCAAGGGCACTTCAGTCATGTCCTGTCTGGGGATTGAACCAGCGACCTTCTGGTGACAAGACCAGATCGTTACCACTAGGCCACGGCTGCCCCCATATCTTATTGTGCAATTACATCTTAAATTGAACAGCAAGTTATGAAAAGTGTTTTATCAGCTGGATGATTGGTCATTTTACCTGTCAGTCAAATGGCATTCTCCTACTGAATTTGGCAAACCTCCATGTTCAAGATTACGAGACAATCTCAGTGTGTTATAAACAGCTAGACATCACTTCATATGCAACACTTTTTTGTCTGAATGCAAACCAGCAGCTTCGTAGCCATCACAAGAAATAAACTGGAAAATCATTAGTGTTGTTGGACCACTGCTTGCCATATGCAGCCGGGGCCCTAGAGAGCAAAAATTGGCTGTGCTCTCTCCTGGCAGGTAAGATGGCACCCTCTCCCCAGCACTACTAAGTAATGTTGGCTGGCTCATGTGTCTGCCAGGTGATCCATCAGAACTGGGGATCCTGCGCTTTCCTCTGAGCGTGTTGGCTGCCCAGCGGAGGTGTATCAGCAGCAGCTGGAAAAGAGGCGGAGCTTGACTTCACATGCAGGCCTGTGCTAGTCTGCATCCTCCTAGAGTCAGTGACATTACAAGTGATGGGGAGAGTCAACAAATGGTGGGTCGATTGGCTACCAACACATTGGGGTAAAAAAAAAAGTGCCAACGTGCACATTTAAAAAATGTAAAAAAAATCATTGAATGTTTTTATTTTTGCCTACTAGCCACCACCTACACCCCCACACACATATATTTTCATGGTAAAGATGTTAAAGGGTTAAGAATCAATGAAGAACCCTGTTTTTTAGAGTATTCTAACAAACATAACTGCAGTAAAAATTCAGATTATGTCTAATCTTTCTCCACTATTGCTCACAATATCTGCTGCTTCTAAGAGTTTGATGATTAAACAGCATCAGGAAGCTGTTTTTCCGAAAACTTTGGTTCTTTGAACGCAGTTAGCAGTAAAATCACAAGCCGAAGGTCCGCACGACACAGCGTGAGAACTGAAATTACAAAAATTGAAGCCAGCGAACCATCATCAGAAGAGACGAGCAAGGTCACTGGCTCATCTTCAAGTGCAGAGGCAGTACTCAGAAAAGGTGCTTCTCCTAGATACTACGTCAGAGACGAGGATTAACTGAAAGACTCAGCATCATTGCTTCCCAGCTTTGCCCTTGTCTTCAGGTTTAAGTTGTCAGAGGCCTGACAAAGTCTTGTTCATTTACTCTCCCCTTTTCCAGACCTCCCTGTTCTGGCACGTTGCCAGCATGCCCCCAGTCACCTCCTCTCCTCGCAGTCCTGCGCTCTGGGTTCATCAGGCAGGAGAACGAGAGAGAAAAGTGCTACTATCTCCCTTCATTCCAGGACAAACTACTTCAGAGTTTGTTTGTATCGTTATAAAATCTCCTTACCCCAAAAATTTGGAAGGTTTCAGCTTGTACCTTTTATGACTTTTCAGTCGCTATGAAAACGACATCAGTCATGCAGGATGCATTCAAAACATACATTTTTGTGGATATTTTAGCGCCTGTCCTTGTACATATTTTGCACGTGTGCTGCCTGCTGATGGCGTGATTTGGTTAGTAAATATGAGCAGCACAGTGTGAGAGCTGGAAAAGAAAAAAAAAACTTTCCACCAGCGTAAAGAAAGTCCTAAAGAAGAGAGGGAGCCCCAACCTCTTAAACAAGCCCGTTTACATTCAGAGAAAAGCTCTATACGCCTCAAACCTTACACATAAAAACATTTTAGATGTTTCTGGTTTCTGGATGTTCATACAGCATCAATCGTTCATTTTAATCAAGGAAAGCTTACTGTCTTATTCAGAGCAGAGAACATCAAGTCAAGGCTGAGAATTTTGCACTATATATACAGTATATAAGTGATATATATGATGTGTTTTGTGAAAATGAAATTTATGTTAATTCTGTTCAGTTTAAGATGTTTACATAGAAGAAAAAATGCCCTGAACCTTTAATTTGGCCTTTTCCTGAAACAAGCTGTTATATCTGTTGATGAGCTCATGTATCATGTGTTGAACTCTTCTCTGATTGGCTGATTTACAACAAGGTACCATCCATCCATCCACCCATTATCCCATCTGCTTAATCCTTGTCAGGGTCGTGGTTAGTCCCCTACACCCTTATTGGACACCGGGCAGGGCATTACACTATTCAACTAAGCCCAGAACAGGGCGCCAATCCATCGCTGGATGCACACACGCGCACACACACACACACACACACACGATTTAGAGTACCCAATCCACTTGACCTCCATGTTTTCGGACTGTGGGAGGAAACCAGAGGCCCTGCAGGAAACCTTTGCAGACACGGGGAGAACATGGAAACTCCACCCTGATGGAGACTCGAACCCAAGACCCCAGAGCTGAGAGGCAAGCGTGCTAACCACTCTGACAGAGAGAATGGAGAAGCTGAGGAAAAAACAAAGGAAGAAAACTGGCTAATAGTCAGGTGGGGGAGGAGCATTACAAATGTATTTTATTTTCACTTTCAAAAAGACCCAAAGCTACAGTATAACCACGTAGGTCCTGACGTAGAATCTGAACAGGAACATTAGTTGTTTTTTTATTATTTGACTGATGTTGGTGCAAAAACATCAGTGATACCAGGGAATATGTCCTAAAACATATTCGGGCACGTCACCCCACTGCTCATTGAGCTAC
>BRDA01034175.1:0-24208 GCA_036984385.1 Crenuchus spilurus | reverse complement strand
TGACATTTGCCATCTCCACATCATTGCATTCAGTTTTTATTCACAATTTGTTTAGTGTCCCAACTTTTTTGGAATCCGGTTTGTATGTAAAAATAATCTGTTATTACTGTAACTAACATTCCTGACAACAACCCACACATGCCCGTTTAAGATTTACATTTAGACTGAGTAAACTCGGAGGCTGGATTTAGAGCATAACAGTACATTTACTAAACACAATTGTAGAATATCTTAAACTGAACACAAAGTCAGCATGCTAAGCCAATGATGCAAGTAAATCTGCAGCATAAGGTACTCTGGAACATCAAAGCATGTCTAGAAACCAGAACAGAGTGACCTCAGTGCCTTTGGCCTCAGTGACACCAGAGATTGCCATAACAGGGGGCTCAACAATACATTGTGGCTAAAACACATGTTAAAATGACAAGCAGACAGATGGATATTTCATTAAGGGTTTTGAAAATTGTGTAACTGATGTTCATGTTTATACCAAAATGTTAAAAAGTAGCACAAATAAGTCAGTCGCAGGTTTATTTTAGGAATCCAGCTTTATTGCTAGTTTTGGATCATCTGAAAAGGAATGATATCATTGGTGCACATCATATATTCACTTAAAAAAAATGTCAGGTCCCTTCAGAAGCTATGCAGAGACATGAGAAGAAAAAAAATATATGCGTTAAACAGTGGTCCAACAGTAGCCTTCATAATTATTAGCACACTTGGTGAATCAAGGAGAAACTTATGTTAGAGTAATTTTTAGCTTGATTTCACACTGATATGATGTCGCTGCGCTCCTCCACTGAACGTCGCCTTGCTTTGCCTAACATTCACACAAAGCAATCCAGACTGTTCTCCTCAGTAGTTCCCAGATGGTGGAACAAGCTGCCTACCACCACTAAAGTACCTCACTGGGTTCAAGAAACTCCTAAAAACCGAGCTAGTGATCCCAAATACTCCCCATGAGTACTGATATGCACTCAGCATTCGATATCCAAATGTTAATTCTAGTATACTAGTACTAGTAAATACTAGTACAACTCTAGTATTATTTTTTCGCATCTGTACTTTCCCACTATTGTAAGTCGCTTTGGATAAAAGCGTCCGCTAAATGTAATGTAATGTAGATTTATTATGCATTTTTATATTCAATATGAGAAAATTATATTTTTATGCTGTAAAGTTTGGGGTCACCCATTAAATTGATTTTTTCTCATGGCAACACACTTTTTGGAGTAGGCTCTGGCTGCAGTACCAGAGGCAGCTGTTTTTTAGGACCGCAGTTTTAGGACCGCAGTTTCAGGACCCTGTGTTTTTGCGACAGTGCCCCTAGCAAATAGGAATCATACATACTAGTGATGGGAATTCCGGCTCTTTCTAGGGAGCTGGTTCTTTCGGCTCGGCTCACTAAGAAGAGCCGGCTCTTTCGGCTCCCAAGTGGCTGCTTAGATTTGGTTGCTTAAATCAATGTATTATTTTATTATTTTTTAATTATTTTAAATTTAATTGTATTTTTTATTATATTATTAAATTATGTGTAAAATGAATTACTAGTATAAAAACATACATTGTATCAAATATGTATTATTTATATGGCTTCATTTATAAAAAATAAATTATGAAATACAAAAACAAAGGAGCATCTCAAATAAACAAACAGGTCCAATCTGTAAATATGTATATTATTTGTAAATTTGCAACTACACGATATGAAATTTTCATGTTGCAAAGTATACACTCTGCCTTTAAACCGTCTTATCACGTTAAAATGCGTCCAAACTACGCTTCGTTTCCTGTCACTCAGTTTCCTCACCTGTCCAGTGTGTAGTCTGTCTAAAGTTCTCTCGCGGGAGACTCTCCCTCCTGTTCTGTGCTCACTGTGCGTCACTACGTGTGTCTGTAACCACACCCCTCCCCGCTCCGCTCCTGCACAGTGTAAACACACAGACGCTGCCACACATCTAGACCAATCACGTGCGGCAAAAAAAAATATCTGCTCACTCTCAGGAGCAGCCTCCGGTCGTTCACTTCAAAAAGCCGGTTCTTAGAGCCGGATCGTTCGCGACCGACCCATCACTAATACATACAGGTTATCATATAAGAGTGATGGATAACACTCAACAGTGTGAGTAAATAACGTGAATATAGTTGTGTATGTTTAATGTTACAAACAGTCTGGGTTTTGAATTAAACAGAAAAGATAAACTAGAGAGTGTGTGATAGCTTAACCTTACTTAGTCTACAACACATTAAAAGTTATCTGTTTATTACATCGTGCTTCAAAACGAACTTATGCTAACGTTAGCTTAACCATAACGCGATCTATGTATCGTTAGTATACGACTTAATACTTTTGACAGTAAATTTTACCTAGAACATTATTATAATTCTAAAGATGATAAAAGAATATATAATATGTATATAGTGCATTAAATAAGCGTAGCGTAGTTTTTCCATTTTAAGTAAGTTTAAGTAATCTTGTCTTTTTACTCCGAAAACGTGTTTTAGGCCAGTTTTAATTTTTAATTGTGGTTATATCAAAATGTTCATTTGGACTAATTAGCCTTTCTCTTTTTTCAAGATGCATATAACGATTCAGGAAGGCAGATTTCTGCCGGAATTAAAACGATGCTCAATATGTTGCAGAGATTTTCACTGCCCGTTCTGCTGCTCTTCTTTGTTTTCCCCAACAAAGTTAAGCAAAGTCCAGTTTCATTTAAACTGCCATTTCAACCGGGCAGTTCTCTATGAAGGTAAAGTCTGCAAACATTCTGCTTTGAAATGCATATGTCTTTTCATTAAAAACAGCTTGAATGCTATGATCAATTTCCTGAATGCCATGATCAAAGTCCACCTGTGATTTGTTTACTGTTCATAATTTTACACTTTTAAGATTCATACTACAGTTCTGTGTTCTTATGTTTTAGGGTATACCATTCACAGATGTGGGTTAAATTGCAGACCACATTTACATTATCACTGTATCCACTGCCAATTAATGCTTTCACGTAAAGCAGACTTCATTAAACATCTGGGTTTGTGCAAGGAGAAGCACCCTGCCATTATCACCACTATCCCAGCTCCAACAACTTCCACCAGTCCAGATCTAACAACCACCATTATCATCCCAGCTCCAAAAAGTACCACCACCATCCCAGTTTCAAAAAGCACCACCACTAGGGGCGGATCTAGAAAAATGTTTATGGGGTGGCGGTAGGGGGGTTAAGGATTTTTGTGGGGTGGCAACATATGTCAAATGTATACTGAATTTATTCACAGTATGATGAAAAAGAGTATGCATACACTACAAAAGTGAACACACTGCCATTTACAAATTCATACAGACAAACTTAATCTCATGCAATCAATGCCTTGCATTTGAGGTTTCATGGGAAACAGATCATATTAGGAATAAGTGACCATACAATGTGATCTCACTGTATTTGGGGCATCAAGGGCGTAGGAGTGGTTTTGTCATTAGGGGGGAAACATTTGCTAATATGAATGAAAGCCCACTCTATTCCCTAAAATATGATGTATAACCTGATTCCACCATAGAAAGGTAATCAATTACTGTATATATAGTGACGTAGAACAACATTTGTGGAATTACAGTAAACCACAAATAATTAAGCAAAATGCAACATTATCTGTACTTCTGTTAATTATTAGATAAATCTAATTAAAGATCACTTTACAAACTAAACATGTTACTCCACATTACCTGGTTCTGTAGTCTGAAAGCATAAGAAAGAAATTGTGCTTGCAATATCTGGATTATATACATATATAAAACTAAAGGTGTCACAAATTTTAATAGCAGCAAAAAGGATTTATTGATGGGAACTGTGTCATTCATAGCCACTGAAATCTAAATTTTAAAATGACATTTTGAAAAGTACCTAGTTTTTATGTTGTTCTTGTCATACATTGACTATTGTAGATTCATTTCAATATATCTAAGTATTTTTTCTTTTAAAACGTTGAACACTTTTCTGTAACATTACATCATGAAATTATCACTGTTTTCATTTCATTTTAAAATTTGGGTGTAATTTCCAGCAGAAATGGGTAAAAGTAGTCTTGGAGCATAAGAGGTTAAAACTAAGACATAGACATCCACTTATTCAGCACTGGAGTAACATTTCAATATGTGCTGTGCATGACAGTGTCTTGGTGCAGCTGATGAGTGCAGCCAGAACCAATGAGTCCATCAACAATACACTTGTGTTCACATTCAGCTGAAAGCCAGAGAGATGGGTCTCTGCCATTGGGGTCACAGACACTTAAAAACTATTCTGAATGGCTAATGAGAAACTAAGTATATTGTATTATTTCCATTTATTCTGTTTATCTCATATTTTGTTTTATTTTATTTCTGGATTTAATTATTAATATTTGTGTCAGATACAAAACCTCACCTCACTACCTTCTGCTCCACCTGTTTCCCATCCTCTCTTCAAAGTGAGTTGCTTAAGGGTCCTTAAGATAAATATATATTTATCAGTATTTACCAGTATATATATATATATATATATATATATATATATATATATATGTGTGTGTGTGTGTGTGTGTGTGTGTGTGTGTCTGTGTGTGTGTGTGTGTGTGTGTGTGTGTGTTCAGGATGTTTTAAATGCTGGATTTTGTAGCTGATCAGTTATGTTAATGTGTAACTTCTCTGTCTATGCAAAATGCTTTATAAAATTCACAAATGTCAACATATTCATTACTAATTCATTAAAGAAAATAATGTCCCTCTTTGTACCAGTACTGCCCTAATAAGATGATACATAACATTTAATATAATAGGTTTGGTTATTTATTTATTTATTTATTTATTATGATGTCTTTGCATGAAACTCTGTTGGTGGTTTTATTTTTTCTTTGGTGAAATGAAATGACAAAAAAAGTAAGCTTTACCTGACTAGACAAAACTAACATTAGTGTTAGAGAGTAAGGCTGTGTCCCAAACAACACACTCTGAAACATTACTGCACTACTAACCATGGAGTCCTTTTATTTATTTTTTCTTATATATTTACACATTTAGTGTAGTAACAGTGTGCAGTTTGGGATGTTGCCAGAGAGGAATGCAACATTACGTTACCCATGAAGATCTATGGATTGAGCTGTACTAAAGTGAGCATAAATACACTGTATGTCTCCTTTCCTCACGATTCCTGGATCCCTCACTTGGCAACACTCAATTTTCCAAACAAATCAGTCTCTTGTTGCGCTGACGTCATCTCGTGCTGCGTTCACTACGAGTCGGAGATTCACGCTCATGAATGTCAAATTTGCCATAATTAAAAAAAAATATTGCTGCCAACTAGGGTGGCTGTAGGGGTGGCAAGGCTTTCTTTGAGGGTGGCATTTGCCACCCTATGCCACCCTGGTAGATCCGCCCCTGACCACCACCATCCCAGCTCCAAAAAGCACCACCACCATCCCAGCGCCAGCAACTGTTAATGTCATGTCAAGTGGACAGATGAAAAAGGTCTGTGCAAAGCTGCAACAAAAATGTCCCATATGCCAGGTTCTCATTAACAAAAAAATGGTAAAAAGGCACATTGAAAGGAAACACATGCAAAATTCAGGACATAACAGCAAGTTCTCACCTCCAGAGTGAATGTATAGATCTTGAGAATGGAATTTATGCTGTCCACAAATCTTTTCATGGTACCAGTATTCCTCTGCATGTTCAAAATAAAGTATGGGGGGGGGAATCAACATGTATCCTGTGAATCTACTGACTGCCAGGTGAACATGGAGTTGGCATGGAGGAGTGGATTGAAAGCGTACCAGTGCATACACCTCAAATCAATCACATACTCTGCATCCTATGCCTCCTCTCCTGTACTTAATGAACAAACACTTACAGAGATGGTGAAAAGCAAGTGGTTTGGCAAAGATAAAAAGAAGCTCTGCCTCGATTGGCAAAATCTAGCCAAAAATAACAATGTGCCTCTGTTGGTGGATTGCAAAATTGGAACCCCTCAGGCAAAGAAATACATCTCTATTTATGAGCCCAAAATTTCATATTACAGTCGTTTAGGAAGAGTTGTGTTGACATATGACACAAAAAAAGAACTCATGGCACTGTCTTTGTTTGAGGACAAAAAGATCATGCCCACATAAATATGTAGCAAAATGATACATTTCAAACACAGCGTGAACTGTTCAGGAAAGTCTGGAACCCTGAGGAGGGGGAGTGCCTGACTACAGAAACACTAACAGGGGACAAATGTGGTTACAGTGAGGATGATCAGGATAATCTGTTATATCCACCAAAAGATAAGCAAAAAATGAAAGACATGGTAGAGTATATTTTGCAGTACAAAAAGTTAACTGCTATTCTGCCAGAAGTTCTGCAAATTCCATCAGTAGAAAAATAATACCCAAGACATCTCATTCCAGAGGAGATGATATGCCAGCACTGCTTAGGCAATATGCCCTTGAGTGACCCAGTCCTTATTACACAGAAGGCCAAAATCCTTACAAATGTTTATATTGTTCAAGGTAAGTTGGTGTATATTTATTGATATGTTGTACGTTTCTGTAATCATATATTGTGTTGTAAACTGTACTGTGTTTATTGTTGAATTTTTAATTTGCAGATGTATCTACATACTATAAATATTGCCATCAATGTGTATCCCATTATTGATACCAAGAGTGGAATGATGGCCTACACAATTTTAATGACCGGACAGTTCTTTCTCTTCCTTTATGTCTAACCATAAGGAACATGCTACCGGTAATTAGTGAAGTAACTTTATAGTATAATCACTGAATAAATCATTTTTATTGAGTAAATATCTATATGTACAACCCAATTTTACAGCACATTTGTTTTTTCATTATTATGTTTCTCACTTAGGTCCATACTGCAGTAAGCAGAGTGGTAGAGTATTTAGAACTGACTACTAGTGCACAATTCCCTTCAGCTGATACAGTTCTCCATGGCTATCTCCATTTTGAAGCACTTACAGAACATGATTACCAGTATTCTTGTGTGACCTGTGGTGATCATCCACCAGTTGTCATTATGGACCTCCATAAGAAGGGAGCATTTAGTTTGTCAGGTAAGAGTATTTCATGTTTACTGAATTAAATGTTCCAAAGGTCAACAAAGCAATCCATTTGCAGTTCCACCATCTTATCACTTTTGGGCTCTGTGGATAGGCAGAAAGACTCGCAGCTCAAATTTGGTCCTTAACACAGAATTTGAAAAAATCTGTCCAACAAAATCAGCTGAGGTGCGTGAAATAACAGTCTCAGAAGACCGACCGAGAAGAACTGTACAAGCAGAAGGTTAAAAACTTCTTTAAAAAAAAAAAAGGTAAAAAAAAGCAGAAGGTATTTTTGAAGTGTTTTACAGGCCATTATTTTCCCTGAGAACACAGCTACACATTTTTAGTATCATATTTTAAAGGTCCAATCGGTTCAGACATTATGTAGGGAGTGTGGATTGGACTCCTCTGGATTGCGCTCTGACCTCCTCCTAAGATTGTCCAATGAAATGAAGTCAAGGCAAACATATGACAAGGTTTTCCAAAAGATTTGGGCTGCTTCATGTACATTTAATTTCACATTGTGTATCTGGGTGCTGCTGTTATTGGTAAGGCTTTTAGTAATACTTCTACTATATGTTTAATTTGTCTCTTTATTTATCTTGGGTGGTTGGGCTGTGATTATGTGCCCTTGCAGCATTGTTTACAGTATAAAATGTAATATTCGAGCAGAAAGCCCACGTGATTTTGCAGACATTCTGTTTTCTTGGAAACACATGCCAAACATTGTTATATATGACTTTGCACGTGGATTAGCAACACACATGAATCTCCGAGATCCTGAAAGATTGCCCTTCAAGTCATTTGAATGAAGGTTAAGGGCCCCGACTCAAGACAACATAGCACTAGCCCAAGATGGAAAACTGAAGGTGTCGTTATCTTGGTTGAACTGCAAGAAACTGGTCCGTGACTGAGATGGCCATCCACTGACTGGTTCAGCAGAGCATTATGCTCTCTATGACCGATTCCATGAGGACAATACAAAAGATGCCCGAGATGCCCTGCATTTATTAATTTTTGTATTTTTTTTTAAAGAGATATTGCTCAGCAAATTGATCCTGTGAGCTGGACTGAGAAGACTGGACATTATATTGTGGTAAATATCTCATAAGTGTAAATTTACTGGTCATCTGCAACATACAATGAAATGTGAACACACACACCTGGAGTGGTGGGCAGCCATCTCTGGCACTTGGGGAGCAGTTGGGTGTTAGGTGCCTTGTTCAAAGTGCCCCTCAGCCATGGATGTTAAGGGAGGAACCAGTCACCTTCTGATCCCAAGCCTGCTTCTGTAGCCATTAGGCCACAGCTGCCCCTGAATATTTATTAAAATTACATTCTCTAAAGAAATATTACTATTGCTGTTACTCTGCACTCCATATTTTTATAAACACATGTATTGTGTTTTTGTTTTTTGTTTATTTTACAGGGTTTACCACGCCAAATTTGTGGAAATGACTGTGGCATTTTTATGCTTATGGTAAGATCTTAATGTTTTAACTTTAGAGTATACAGACTACATTGTCCACTCAACATTCAACATTATAAGTAAAATTCTGTGTTTTTAATCTTTTCTGTTCTAGTACACCCTTTCCATTGTAATGGGCATGGGTTTTGAATTCCAGGAGGTTAGTTTATTAACAAAACATAACCAAAGAAGTAATAACTTACTTAAAATACTGCTTGTATTGAAACATACTAATAAACTTGAAGAGAAAGGATACATTACAAACTAACAATTCTCCTTTTATTCTATTCCTTTCAGATAGACATGCCTGTGATCCGGAAGTGGTGGTGTCTTCTACTCATGGAGCGCTTCAGAATAGAAGGGTATGATGGCTTTGGACAATATGTGTATATTAATTTCAGTAACACTTAATTTAGAGCGTCATTTGTAGATGAGCTCCAACTTTCAAAAAATGTCAGTAGAAGATCTGTTGATTATATTCAATTAACCATCAACATATCATCGATAAACTGTGAATAATAAAATATGTAACACCATCAATGTCAGTCTCTGTCAGTCTTACCAGTGTGTCACTTTTTTCCTCTGAAACAAATTAATAACTTTGTTGTTGTTTGAAAGCCATGGTCAAAGGTTTGCCTTCTGGACTGAGGAGGCCAGAAAATTGCTCAAGGGAACACTTCAGCCATTGTACAAAGTTTTGAGAGAGTGTGCCATCACTGAGAAAGTTCCAGTCCACATACAGGCTCTTACTGAACGCAGTGCAGAAGAAAAGAGGCTAGTGGAATTCATTGTGCAGTCAACAGGAGCTGAGAAACATTTATTGGTATTTCGACACTCAGATTTTCTCATCAGTACAGATTCACATGGGCCTCTGTTAGGAATATCAACAAACGTAGAATTGTACTATGCAGCTCATTTATTGGAACTTTATCTCTAATGTATGTACTTAATGTAAAGGAAACAATCAAATCCCATTTATAATTTGTTTCTGTGACTTTATTTTCCCATAGGGTGTACTCAATGGAAAGCATTCAAAGTGGTTTGCTCATAAGCCCTCTTTCCAGGTGACTGTCTTCCTTGACAGTGAAGAACAGCAGGACACCCTTTTTTCCTATCTCAAGTCTCTACTGCACAGAACATCACAACTGAGACTGAAGGATGAAGTGCAGTTTATCTGCAATGTTCTGTTTCCAGAGGTAGGCCTGTATTGTGCTTATTCCTGTATTTTTTAAAACCTAGTAAATATAAACTGTATAATATTGTGGTGCTACATTAGTACAGACCTGTGTATGATGGCTTGCTGTTCTATATTATGGTTTTCTATAAATGTATATTTCAATATTTATTGTTAAAAATGATCCCCTTTCCTTTGGTAGGCCATCACATATGGCCTGGCTGCAATAAAAAATGTCTCCTTGGAGCAGGCTGTGCAGATCTTCCTCCGTGGTCCTGTTTATCATCACAGGTAAGAGTGGAGAACATAAGTGTTTTTATATAATACAATACAATATTTATTATCACTATTGATTACAACTTTAATTACATTTAAGGAGCCCTGTCAGTTTATGAGCCTTTGAGTGTTCCTGATATTTCTGTGTTTTTATTATTTCAGTGAGGTGGAAGAATTTAATAGGACCATAGATAAAGAGTTGATGAAAGAAGGGAGCCCATCCAACTGGTAGGCAGTTCTGTAACCTACTTTAAAATATGGCTCATAAGCCCTCTTATGAGTATTGAATTATACAACATGAGTATTGAATATTGAATTATACAACATAAGTCTCAAACATTTGGCTTTCTTGCATCTCTCTCTCTCTCTGTCTCACAGGAGCCACTGAGTTCTGAAGTACTCAAACTGGAGCACCCAGAGGAAACCCACACAGACACGGGTACAACACACCAAACTCCTCACAGACAGTCTCCTGGAGTGGAACTCGAATCCACAACCCCCGATCTGCAAACTTGACTGGATGTAGTGTGTGGGCTCAGATGCAGTGTTGTGGCTGTAGTGAGCAGAATTATAGAAATGATCTGTGCATGTGATAGAAGAATGACCAGTGCAGGAGAGAAATTAAATGACATATAAGTTAAAGGCTAACTAGTTTATTCCAGTTAATTCCTATGGAAATTTTCCTACTTTGAATTTTGCAACCTTAGTTGTGCAACAACCAAATGTTAGAATTTATTTAGAAGTAGCTGATGGAAATAGACATTATTGCATTATAGTATTAAATTCTGCTTATCGAGTTACAGAGACAATGTAACAGTACATTTAACCAACTGCAATGTGTTATTTAATGTGATACATGTGTGTTTTAGGCAACACAATCAAGGGCAGTGAAGAAGATGAAAAAAACAAAAGAATCTTCAGAAGAAAATTCAAGAATTACAGGTTCTGTTGAAGAAACAAACCCAAAAAATAGAAAAGTACAAGAAACAAGTCCAGCGCATGAAAAAGAATAATACTTCTCCGCGCACAAATCACATTCAGTCATCAACAGACGGCTCCCATAGCCATGGAAGTTCAGTGGCCAAGTCCTGAAGTTGTTGGCAAATGGTGTGTGGTGAAGTACAAGGGTGACCTATACCCTGGCATCATCATAGATACAAGTGAAACACATGTTGAGATCCGCTGTATGTACAAAATGGGGGTCAAAAAGTTTTTCTGGCCAGCATGTGAAGACATGCTTTGGTACCTTTTTGAGGATGTTTTGTATTTTATCCCACCTCTGAGGCCAGTCACAGGTCGCTATATGGAAATGAAAAAAGAGCTGTGGGCCACACTAGAGAAGAGCTCTTAGAAAAGGCGAGACAAGTTTGTTTTTACATGCACGCGCGAACACACAAGCACATGGCTCTGTCACCGAGTGTTCATTCATGTTACTCAGTGTTCATTCCTGTTACCCAGTGTTCATTCCTGTTACTTGATTCTTTTTTCTAAAATAAAATGATAAACCACTTTTTTCCAACTATGTTTGGTCCATCATTTATCCATTTGTTAATAAATTACATGATAAAAAATTTGAATAATTTCAGGTTAGGGTCTTCTAGAAAAGATAAAAATGGCTTTGCATCTTTTAGAAAAGTACAACGTGCATGCATATGTAGTGATTTTTTAGTTAAAAGTATCAATTATTTGAACATGTATTCAACTATTTCTTTAAAACAAACACTTTCTTGAGGGAAAATCAAAGGAATTAGTTGACATGCTTTTAAACATGCTTTTTTAAATGTCACGAGGTTTAGTAACAGGACAAAAAATGTAACCATCTTCAACTTAGAAACCTTGTAAAAAATTAAATAAAGCTGCCTGAGATTGACCAATACGTTTTGAATAGTTCAATATATGTGTTATTACATTGAGAGTTGAAGAAAGATACAAAATTAAGTTTAATTTGGAACAGTTACAACAAGCAAATGGCACCCATTTGGTGGAATGAGTCGTAAGCGTCATTGCTACACACACTGAAACACTTTACATTACTTCAGGTAATTTTGAGATGGTCCCTGCTGGAGCAACAAGCTAATGCAAACACAAAGCTATGTGGCTAACACAAAGCTAAGCAGACAACACAAAGCTAAGCAGCTAACAAAGCTAAGCGGCTAACACAAACACAAAGCAAAGTGGCTAACATATAAACAGAAATATAAATGGCTGTATTCTGGCTTCATCATAAATGTAGTTTAGTAAATGTTGTGGTTGTACTTTGTTATCTTCTTCCATTTCACCACCAAACTGTAACTGTGCTGGTAAATCTGTGTTTTGTTAACTAGTGAGAAAAGTAGAATTCTGAATGTCCAAAAAGGTAACAGTGTCATTAATAACCTCATTTTTTGGTATAAAATTCTCTCTTATTTGGCAAAACACCAAAAGTATTTGTCATTTTTGACCGTATAATTTAGGTGACAGAATATTTGGTGCATCCCCAATCAAAACTATTGTCAAGTTAAAAATTTTATAAGCAAAGTCTATTTCATATTTCCATGCAAACTGAACCTTTATGAGTGATCAATCATCAACTGAGATCATTTTATGCTTGGTCATAGCTCATCAGCAGTCTTTCATTTGTTTATTCAGATATATCTCGGTTGAATGGTGTGTTCATATTAACTGGTTTTACAAGCTGTGGAAGGGAAATGACTGAAACCTGAAGTATTGTTACACAGCATCGGGTCTCAAATACTGAAGCTATGGATTTACTATAACAGCAAAGTTGACACAGCACTATTGTTCCTGACACGCAAAGCTACACATGCTTAACAGACTGCAGTGTTGATACTTGTTGTGTTTAGATAATTACAACTTTTCTCACAGCAGCAAATACATATTGACTTCTTCTGGATCCCTGTCTCAATGGTAGATTTTCAACCATTTAACTACAATACAATCTAGAATACAGGAAGGACTCCATGTGAGACAGAAGGTAATTTCATGTCTTACTGCATCTTTCCCTGGTTAGACTGCAGTCAGCATTTGCCCCAAAACGTTTTGCAGTAGTCAGGATGTGGGGCTCTTTTAAAAAGCTTTCAGAAGCATTTTCCTTTGCACTGTAAAAGAGCTACAAAGACAGACACAAAGAGAACCAAGTGTGTGTTAAAACAATGTGTCGCTTGAGCGGCTGGGGAGAAAACAGTGAACGTCTGATCTAACGGTTCCCGTATGTTCTCATAGCAACACTGAAGTTATGTAAATATGCTTATATAATATAGCCATGGGTGTGGCGTGAGACTTGAGGGAAATAATAGAGATCCCACTTCAATTGGGATATTGAATTCAAAGACTATGCCTAATCTTCAGCATATTACAGTTTAATGGTGCTGTCTCAATACACATTATTGACATAATACAGCACTGATTATTCTGATAACCCTGAAGAGCCAATCCTATCCATTTTAATCACTAGAGAGGATACTAAATAAGTAATAAATGTGGACATGCCCAAATGAGGATAAAGGCCAAATCCATCCTGCAGCAACAAAAGGGATTTAAATGTGCAGTGTCATCATGCTCTATAGCTTTTGAATGACTGACTCTTAGTACTGAGAATAACACACATGAATGATTCATTATATCAAATGTCCCAGAGAATCAAATTCATTTTCTAATAGATTTAACTCATGACAAAAGTTTTGGAAATCCAGAGACAGGTTTAGTGATTTTGACGTTCTGAATTTAATATGTTTTTAATTTTAGTTTTTGTAAACTTGTTTTTAATTTTAGTATCTTTAGTTTGAGGTATACATATAAGTTTTGGGTTCATTTTTATAATTTGAATTACATCTGTAATGAAATAGGTAATTACAGATATGAGAGGCATTAATGAAATTAAATATTTTCATTAGCAATTTACAGCTGTTTTTAAAATGTATGTGTATTTTGGACTAAGATTTTTTTTTTACATTAACACACACTAATGTAATTTGTATTTTGGGTCCTTGGCTCATGGGGGGGCATTAGGCAGCTGCCTACCATTGTCTATTGCAAAGCTCGCTTTTTTTTTTAGACATATGCATTATTTGTTGAGAAATAGGTTATCCTTCTACCTGTATTTATTATTGCTGCATATTGAGATGGTCAATAACTGATAGTGGCTTTAAATAAAAAAAATACTTTATTGATACACTTGAGTGTTGCAATATTGTTTTGTGATACTGTACAGATTCCCAAAAACATAGTATGGATTTCAATTAATATTGTGCATGTTAAGATTGGTGGCAGACAGTGGTTTTATTTTTGCTGTGCTTAAACCCCCAACCACCCAGACAGCATTGCTGTAACCTTCAGCCATTAGAATCTTCCACACCAATGTAAACAAGTAGTGTAAAGGTGCATTGCTGACTTTGAATTAAAATCAGAAAAACAAATCACTATATATTGCCTTACCTACACTACCACAATATACTGAATATAATATAGTGGTGTTTCAAAGTTTGTGAACGCTTTAGCATTTTTAATATTTCTGCATAAATATGACCTAAAACATCATCAGATTTTCACACAAGTCCTAAAAGTAGTATCATATTGTATCATTTTCCTCAAAAGTTTCACAAACTTTCAAGCACCACTGTAACTTTTGTACAGTACGAATCATACCATCAAATTCTTGAGAATGCACAACCCTAGTATTGTATAGCAATGACGCATCATAGTCACATTATCTCACATGTAAAGCTTGGAAGCTGTTCAACTGAGCATGCAATTAAATGAAATATTGTTCTTCTACCCCCAATGTGTTAAATTCAGGAAACTATTATAAGTTGTGCTTTAAAATGTGTTTTAAAGTTATTTCACATAAAATATGTCATTTGACCAGGGGTCTAACCAACCTTTTGTATAATAAGACTGTGTATGGTCCAAAGCTATTTGCATTCTCCAGTAAAGTTAAGAAGATAATTTTTATTTACAATTTATTTTTAAAGATAGCATCACTATGCTTGATTTAAACCATATTTCCTGTTCTGTCCTACTGATATGTTTCTTTGCTTAACCTTATTATCTGACCAGCCATTGCTAAAACACATCTATCCACAAACCACATTCTACTGTTACTGCTACAAGAGGTTACTTCACATTTCTAGGTTTGACCCCCTTTTAAGCACCCTCATGTTAGGCATGTGATTTGCTGAACTAGCCTAAACGAGCTACAATATGCTAAAGATGACAGAGCAGATTACACTTCTGCTTCAGCCTGAGGATGTGAGTTATTCAGAAATGTCAGTGAAGCCTCTTTTCCAGAGCCACAGAACTACTCATCACAAATCCATCTGAGAAATATTTTTTATTGGCATTCTTTGTTTTTGTACTTACAAGTCATAATGTCATTACTTCCCAAACGGCTCAAAATCCCTTTAAATATAAAGCTAGAAGTAAAAGCATTCTGAAGTGTTCATGTGTCAGAAGTTGAACATTATGTTGTCCAAGTTGTAAATCATTACTAATGAATCTTAGAAAAAACAAGGAAAACTTTGCTGAGGTTGGTTCCCAAATGAACATCATACAGACTAATAAACGTCACCTCATTTTGTTCATAATGTTAGCAGCAGAAAGGCTTGTAAGCATTCCCAGACGTCTTATCCAGTAGATCACCAAGTCATCACAAGACCTTTTCCTTGATTCTGCATTAGTGTGGATATGGGTCATGCACAGTTTAACTCATTTGTAATTTGGTACCTAAATGACATCTGTAAAGTTTTATGACAGCTATTAGCACGAGGTAAAATGTGGTTCGTTTTCAAAGAGTTCAATGTCCACCGTTTGTGTATTACTTAAGTACCTTTGAGTCATACTTGAGCTACTTAGTCAAATCCTATTGTTAAGCTGAACACAGGGAGAGTTCCTTAACGCAAGACTGACGGTCAAAGCATTGTGTTGCAGCAGGTTTATGGGCTTGTTTCCAAATTCAAGTATACACATTAAAGGTGCAGTGTGTTGCTCCGTATATTTGACTAACAAATGTACTTTTCATTAACAAATTAATAGTGGTTTTGTGTATCTTTGTGCTCACTATGAATACGATTAGCTTAAGTCCTATTGTGTTTAGGGATCTAAAATAGCCATTTCTTATCATTATCATAGCTGGACTGATAAACACATTTGACATTCTACAGATAAAATGTGTTAGTTGCTAACCTTGTTAGGAATTAAGATTAGTAGGTTTTGTTGCCAAACAAAAGCAGGATGATTAACTACTTTTATGAGCATGTCGTGCCTTTTGAGGGCAGTGAACTTTGGAGCTGGTAATCTTAAACACATTTATAGGTGGGTCTGTCTGTACGTGGTGTGGGAGTCCAAGAAGGGAAAAAGTCTAAGTAAATAATGATGGAAATTTCCATTAAGCCTTCTGGTTAAGATTCATGTTCAAGTTCAATGAGTAATGTAACCCCTTAATTGATCTGAGGATGCTGTGGTTTTAAAAATAGCCTCAACACCTGCCGGGCTGGATTTAGATCAATAGCCAGTTGGAGCTGCGTGGCTCCCCAGCACAACTAGTTATAGTCCCAATGCAGCAATACTGTTAGAACACTCATTCCTGTGCACAAGGATTCCATGGACATTCATTCTTAGCTCAAGACTTACACTCAATGCCCACTCAAAACAGCAGGTCAAAATGTAAAAAAAAACAATCTAATTGTATAAATGTGACTCTATTTCATTAACATATGATTTATACAAAATTCAAAACAACCCAAATTAGTCAAATAAGTCAATAAATAAAAAAGTCAGTGCATGTTAATCCATCATTGAATTAGACACAGAGCTACTAAAGCTGTAAATTTACGTCATTAACATTAACAAAAAGTATTACAGTTTTGGCATCAAAAAGTAAATGAATTTCATAATCCTACAGCGAGGAAGGTAAAAAAAAAAAAAAAAAAAGGCCAGAAAATGTGTCGTGACCTTTCACATGAGCAGACAGTCATGGGTTGTCTACCTCCCATTATCATACAAAGGCTTTCAGAGTAGTAAGCCAACAGACTTTCGCGGTCATTGAGTTCACTTGATTGTACATTCAATGCCTGCCCTCTGTTGGCCAAGTTCAGAACTGCATGCCAAGTAAAGACTTTTTTGAAAGAGCATTTTAAAGATAAAGACAAAACAACTGCACATTTTCAAAGTAAACAGTCAGCCCACCTTTGCCACTGTAGTGTTCATCTCCTATATATTTAAACAGTAGGGCAGAAGCAAAGGCATTGTAGTTCCCTTCAGTGGTTCAATCACCTTTAACAAGCTCCTGCACTGAAGATGCCCCTCACACAACAGCTTTGGTCCAAGAGTGAGAGGTACGGCATCAGTGGAAAAGCAGAAAAAACTAACTGTGCAAATGAAATATGATTACAGGTGAAAGGGTAAAGACAAAGGTGAATTAGGAAAGAAAGAAAACAAAGAATCTGTGGATGACAAAAAGGGATACAAAATGAAAAAGAAGATAGGAAAATAGGTGAAAGTATAGAAGAAAGACTATGAAAGAGGGAGAGTAGTGTGGTTGGCCAGACTGGTCTCTCAGTCCTGGTACTGAAGGTCATTTTAACACCAGTGTGGCTTCACTGCCGTCTTTCCTCCTTAGGTACAAACCCTGGCTCAGGTGATGCTCCCGACGTAGGTACGCATAGAAGTAATCTGAAACAAGCAGGATCTAAAACACACACACACACACACACACACACACACACACACACACACACACACACACACACACACACACACACACACACACACCATTAAAAATGCTGTTGCTCACATTAATTACATTTGTGAACATACCATGTAGACAGCATCACTGTCCATAACAAATATTATTATTATTATTATTGTTGTTGTTGTTGTTGTTGTTGTTGTTGTTGTTGTTGTTGTTGTTGTTGTTGTTGTTATTATTAGTAGTAGTTATGTAGTTGTAGTAGCAGTATTGAGCAGTTTTATTTTTGCAGAAGAAAAAAAAAACATTTTAGTCATTGCTTGTCATGACCAGAAAAAGCTTTTTAAGACCACTGACTAAAACAGAACGTATATTAATATAGAATATATATTACATTCTGATACAGAACGTAAATTAAATGTCACAATGTAATTAATTGTATAACTCTATGCATGAAAATGTTATTTTGTTATCAAACCTGATGAAATTTATATTCTCAATTCTAAGAGTTTATCAAATGTGACACCCTATTCTGTGAAAGTCTTATGGTATTAGTTAACACTACTACTAGTGTCTATTCAGCAGACACCTGTTAAGACCTCTGCACTCTAAATTCCCTGCTCCTTAATTGTAAAGTAACATGGTCTTGTTAACCAGACATGACATTTATCTGGAAATAGACTTGATGAACTCAGCATGGACTTGCTGTTGTTAGTGAAACCAATACAAGCTCCTAAATAATGAACTGCAGCTTTGACGTCATTCTTTTTCCACTAACATATCAGCCAAACATCACCTAGGCTGCCTTACTGCAGCCCTACATGTTTACTAACAGAGACAGGAAGTTTTATAACCAGGTTCATACAGAGGTGTGAGAAGCTCTTTCATTAATCTGTCTTGTTCATGTACAGTACATGTGAACTTGTCTCTGCTTCACATTCACCCACGCTTTCTGTTTCTGATTCTAGGAACTCTACACCACGCAACCCTATAAGTGACTTCCTGTAGAGTGGGTAAATGTCTATGAATAAGTGAGAGACGTGACTGAGCTCAGACTTCAGAGACAAGTTAAAAAACAAAACTGATTCAGATAATGAGTGTGTGGAGGGAAAAGAGGCTTTAAAAGACTGAGATCAAAAGCTGTTGTTTTAAGTAAGACATTTAAAAAAGTCTGTCAAATGACTTTTACATTACAGTGAACAGTACTTTTTTGGATTATTGTGTGTCTGTACTACAGAAATAATATGCTGTAATATGCTGTATTGGGTATACTCTGTTTGCTGTGAAACTGTACTGAGAGCATGCTGTGTAACTGTTTATGTTAGTGCTCAAATGTCCATTCTATCGCATCTGTCTTTCCACTATTTCTGTCTTTCCTTTTATGGCAATTTTCTGTTACTGCTGTCCTGTTGACGGTCAATGGCTATACTTGGTTACTGTCCAGCCTTTATAACCCATGGTAGCCCAGCTTTTGGTGGGCTAGCTGAGGATGTCTGTGGATCTGTGCGCACAAATAAAATCAACTATCCAGACCACATTGGCTGGTCCCCTGATGTGAATGGTCTGTTTAGGGTCAAATTTCTACAATATCAACTTACAGTATTGTGGTACACACAAGAGTTTTGCGATTGTAATAGTCTTGCCATACAGGCTGCAATGTGCAAAGAAGCTCTTTTTCAAATAATACACAATGGGGAAAATAGGTATTTGATACAGGTAATTCGTGTAGAATAGGAGGGCTTCTTAAAGAAAAACTAACAGGTCTGTGAGAGTCAGAATTCTTGCTGGTTGGTAAAGTAGGTGATCAAATACTTATTTCATGCAATAAAATGCTATTTATTAATTATTTAAAAATCATACAATTAAATAACTATTTAAAATCCCATCCATCTTACGATTATTGTTGCCCAGTAACTACATGGAAAAAGTGCAAATTGACCTAGTTAATATTAATTTGTGGCAGTGAGTAATACGTCAGTCATGTCTGCAGGTCCACTGGATTTAAGGTATTAAAGGTTAAAAAAAGACTCATGAAGCTGTTGCCCACCTGTCCAACATTGAAGAGTAGTGTGATGGCGTAGTAGAAGTTTGAGTTAGCACTACCGGCATAGATCCAAAGATGCCAGAGCACAGGGAAGAGAGCCGAGCATGCCAACAAAACACATGAAACCAGGAAGATGTTCCTTAAGACTGAAGAAAAAAAAGAGATAAATATTTACAACCTGTGATTTAAAACAAGTAACATTCTCAAATTCACAATGAAAGCTTACAGATTCTGTATATGAACCTACAAACTCCTTAAAGCTAATTATTATAACTTTGAGAGAAAGGCACATCAAAAAATCTAAAATAAGTGCAACACAATTAAAACAACTTACAACTATCATTCCAAATCTATTCTGTCAGATTCTTTCATCATGAAGGAAATGTTCACCCAACAGAGACAATGCAGCTACCATTAACATGAGCAGAAATCCAATAAGATACTGCTACAGTTTCTGTTTAGTCCCATCAGCAGGGGTGAGGTCTTTCTATAAAAGTGTTACTCACATCTGTAGAGATGACTCCAAGCAGGCAGGAAGGCCATATAGAGAGCTATGTCCCCTACAGTGGGGTATGACTTAAAGATGGAGATGATAGCAATCTGCATGAAGATGAGAAACACCGGGTGCTCCCTGTTTCAGAAAGTGAAGGCACAGTGTGGGGGAAAAATATATTACACTCCCTGATGCAAAGAAAGAATGCTCTATTTTTTAAAATCCATCATCCAACACAAATTCTGTTCAACTGTTAACCCCAATAAAACTGATCTAATCCCTCTATAAAAAACACAATCCATTTTAGACTAGTAAGATGTGTAAATAATGATGATACACATATGCCACTTAAACATTCAACATTGTAGATTTTTTGGTAAATCTATCATGTCAGGCAGAATTCTTTGTAATATCAGCCATAACAATAAAATAGTTAATATAATGTTGATCCTGGCAGCACGGTGGCTTAGTGGTTAGCATGTTCGTCTCTCAGCACTGAGGTTTTGGGTTAGGGTTAGGTTCGAGTCCCCATCCGAGTGGAGTTTCCATGTTCTCCCCGTGTCTGCATGGGTTTCCTCCAGGTCTCCAGTTTCCTCCCATAGTCCAAAAACATGGAGGTCAGGTGGATTGGCTACTTTGAAATTGCCTGTAAGCATGTGTGTGTGTGTGTGTGTGTGTGTGTGTATGTATGTATGTGCGTACACGTGTGCACCCAGTGATGGATTGGTGCCCTGTCCTGGGCTTACTTGAATAGTGTAATGCCCTGCCCCCAGTGAAGGGGTAGGGGACTAACAGCGACCCTGATAAGGATTAAGCGGGTGTGATGATGGATGGAATGGATATTGATCCTCTGCGTGCCAGAAAAACAGCTCTGATCCATAAAAATATGCACTCTACATGATCTCTGAAGCTGCTTTGTAGTATCTGGCATCAATATGTTAGTATCAGATCTTTAAGTCGTAAGTCGTGAGGTGGAACTGCCACAAATCAGACTTGTTGTTGCAGCACATCCCACAGATGCTTGACTCAACTGAGATTCGGTGAAATTGGAGGCTCCTGTCTGTAGGTTCTGAATACGGCACGCTGGGAGCACCTCACAAGCCTTGCCTCATTAGAGCTGCTCTGACCCAGTCATCTGGCCATAACTATCTGGCCCCTGTCATAATCTCTCAGGTCTGCAAAGTTTCATATTGTTCTCCAGAATCCAAGATGTCATCTAAGAGGATCAAGCTGTAATGTCTAATATATACCAGATCACGTCAGGTGTAATTCTTACAAGATCATCAATGTGACTGGCTTCATTTGTGAGTACTTTTAATGTTGTGACTGTTCAGTGTAAGTGTCCAAGGCACAGACTTACTTCAGTTTAATGGAGAGAGGGATGGTGTAGAAAAAGACGTTGATTTGGAAGACACAGATGAAAAAGACACGGAAGTGTTCAAACATCTCAGCAAAGAAATACCAGAACAGCCCAATGTTTGGAGTGAGATCAGGCACTGAGAGGCTGTGTATCACACAATGAAGAAACACAGATACGAAGCATGATCAATACAGTCCATTTATGTATTAATTCATTTTCAAAACAACAACTAAAATAAAAATAAAACTAGTTTTAGTCTTCAACTGTTTAATCTACACCAGGGGGAGGCAACTCCAGTCCTGGAGTGCCGGTTTCCTGCACAGTTTGGTAATTTACCTGATCAAACACACCTGATTCAACTCAGTGGGCAATTAGCATGTTTCAATGTAGTATCAGAGCAGTGACATCATCAAACTGATGCTAGACACCGGCACTCCAGGACTGGAGTTGCCTACCCCTGGTCTATACAATAGCTGCCATCTTTATTGTTTTGACTCCACACTGTGACATTTCACATAGTGATTTTCCAGGTCAAAGTTCAAATGTGTGCCTTGTTTAAAGTGTGCATAAATATAAAAAATATCAAATTATCAAAAAAAACAATATTGCTGACTGCAGTAATTCAGTACAGTTCTGCTGAAAATATTCTAAGATAAAAATAAGATTTAAAAAAAGCAATTTATAAAGAAGTGAGTCCAACTTTCAAACAGCACGGTAGCGCTTTTAAAACTATACCAGTAGTCAGAGAGTGAGGCACTGGTAAACTTACATGAAGCCATACACAGATGGGATAAAGTCCCAAGATCCCAGCAGAAAGAAGGAGAGGCAAATGATAACCAACAGACTGCCCACAAACATGAAGGCATACTGAAGTGTGAAGAACCAGAAACTACTCCTGCATGGATTCACAGGGATATACAACCTCTAAAAAGAAAAGAAGAACAGACAGAAAGTTCAGCAACATTCAAAGAGTGACAGAACTGTTTTATTTGATGCTGTTCTGGACAGTTTCCCAAAGCATTGTTGAGCAACCACTGTTGTAACTGGAGAGTGTTGAAATGATGGTCTCTTGATTAAACAACGGTAGTTGTTCAACACTGCTCTCAGAAAACACACCCCTGATAAAGAATGCTCACCTGTAACAGGAAGAGAAGAGCAGGGGCAAACAGTGTGAGAGGGTAAATGCTCTGATAGGTCGCTAAAGCCAAGAATATTGCACTCAACAAGGCACTTCCTGAGAACATACAGAGTCATAAGAAATCAGGAGGCACATTAACATTGTTAGACTGTTTTAGAGCTACAGCAAAGTGTTTTCAATAATGAACTTAATTCAGTTTGTTAAATATACCAGCAGCACACTCATAAAAAGGTTGGGACAAAGGCAAAATAAAGACAGAAGTATAAGTAACACTGTTCTAGAAAATGCCTCAATTAGCAGTTTTGGTATCAGGTGTTGTGATTCACCACTTTGGGTCAAACGTGGTTTGAAAACTGTCAGTCAGTTCAAATACAAGGTTTCTCAGTGCAAGTTTGAAAAGAACGTAGGTCTTTCATCATCTACAATTCATAATATAATGAAAAGATTCAGGAGAATCACAGTCACTTAACACCCTGCTGCTGCATCAAGAAATTCAATCTGAAACTGTATTATGCAAAGAAGACGCCATTTATTAATTTTGCATAGAAATGTATGGCATCAAAACAGGCTCAGCTTAAGTTAAGTGTAAACGTAAAACAGGTATTGTAAACGTAAGTTTTAAGTATCATAGACGTAAATCTGTAAATGAAACTGTAAAATCGTAAATTAAAAACAATCATAAATGAAAAATACTGGTTGTAAATGTAATACTTACACTTTCGCTTCTCATTTTTATTTTTCACTTCACAAGTTATGTTTACCGTACACAAATTATGGTTACATATAATATACAAATATAAATTTATTTTTGACCCTTTCTTGATGGGGGGGTTTTGAGCGTTATAGGATATTATGACATCACTTCAGCCGAAAACAAACCAAAAGGTGACAATGGCTATGTTCACATTACCAGGATTAGCAGGACTTAAATCCAGTCTTTTGCCTTAATGTGGCTCAGATCTGATCTTTTCAGGGCTTTTGTGGACGTATCAAATCTTTTTCAATCAGATTTGAGTCACTTTCATATGTGGTCCTATATCAGATATGTATCCAGTCCTTGGACATGCGACAGTCAGATCAGAGTTCATGTGTCGTTTTGCTTGTATGCATTCACATAGGGGATGAGCCAGCGTTGGCTTATCTCATTTACTCATGTCGATGTAAAAACAGCAAAAGCAGCCAGCTGGCATTTATTCACCTGATCATGTACAATCCATCACCTGTTTACTGTCCTCCTGAGCAAAACACCATCACACATCAGCTGCTAAGACGTTTGATTTACTAGTTTTACTCACAGCCATTGTTTCACAAATACAGGGTACAAATCTCCTACTGATTTTGTAACAGAAAGTCACTCTACACAAACAGGAAGAATGACACATTACCCAAAATCTAAAGTGATACATACATTACAAAGAGAGAGAGAGAGAGAGAGAGAGAGAGAGAGAGAGAGAGAGAGAGAGAGAGAGAGAGAGAGAGAGAGAGAGAGAGAGAGAGA
>BRDA01034174.1:8016-95826 GCA_036984385.1 Crenuchus spilurus | reverse complement strand
CCACCCCCTTCCCTCATATAAGCCCCTTTCAGGCAGTTAAAGTGAGCTGAGCCCATCTGTGGATGAGAGAGATGCAGAGATAGTCCTGATCACTCTGCCTCTACAAACACCCCCTCCCACCACCATCAATCTGTGGACGCAACCCAAGCTCCTAAAGACAAAACAGCAGGCCGATCCTTCGCCTCAGGAGGAGTGAAGGGAGGGTAACCATGGTAACTCCTGTCCCGGGGCAGTGACCAGATGCTTGAGTGAAAGACAAGGATTTTTTCCTCCTTTATTTGTGAAGGGCGCCTGGGGGGGTGTAGCGTGGGAGAGCTCAGTGCAACCTGTAACATATCACTTGTTGATAAGTGATGATGGTGTTATCATTAAGCCTGTAGTAATATTACAATTAATCAATGTACACATTTCACTTTGATATATGTTTGACAAGTCCTGCAAGTGGACATTTTAGGACAATCCGGACACTTGAAAAGGCAATTAACACTGATACGGTGAATAAATAATGTTGAGGGAAATTGCACAGGGCTATCACAATAATATATCCATCCATCCATCCGTCCATCTTCTTAACCACTTAATCCTCAGGGTCACCCCTACCCCTTAACTGGGTGCCGTGCAGGGCACCTAATACTAATTACACTAATTGAACTGTAGCCAGGAAAAGGTCACAATAATACAATCAAACAAATAATCAATTAAAATAAACTAGAGGTGCATGAAATATTAAGCAACTGAATATCAGCAGTAATTACAGTATTTGGCTGAAAATGCCAAAAATAAACACTTTTGGTGTTCAGCCAAATAAGTGAAAAGACAAAATTATGTATACTGAACACTGATGATTTTAATGACACCGTTTCCTTTTTCTAGTTCCCAACTATAGAGCCAAATAGTACTCCAGACAGAGTAAAGACTACACATTACAGAGACACAGACAGCATATATATATACTGTATATTTTTGCATATTGTAATTACAGCATCCAGGCTGTGGTTACTCCCCTGCACTTATGTATATAACACTGTATTTTTCACTTCTGGTTAGATGCTAACTGCATTTCATTGGCTCTGTACATGTACTCTGCACAATGACAATAAAGTTGAATCTAATCTAATCTAATCTAATGTTCTCCCCGTGTCTGCGTGGGTTTCCTCTGGGGACTCCGGTTCCCTCCCACAGTCCAAAAACATGGAGATCAGGAGATCAGGAGATCAGTGATCAGGCTACTCTAAAACAAATACCCTGGTGGGTGTATGAATGTGTATGCATGTATGTATGCCCAGATATGGTTAGCACTCTGTTCTGGGTGATCCCCCTAGTGCTCGATGCAGTCCTCCAGGTGGATGGTCACTTCCGGTTGAGCTGTGCACGACTGGCTGCCGCTTCTCGCCGGAGTGTGTGTATATGAAGTGTGTCGATTGTAAAGCGTCCTTGGGTGTCTAGAAAGATGCTATATAAGTGTAATGTGTATGTATGTATGCGTGTGTGTATATATATATATATATATATATATATATATATATATAATTACACACAATGTAGTGCATAAACAGTTAACACTGTTGCTAAGCAACATGAGGATGGATATCAATCCATATGTCACCTGATATCAAATATTTTTTTATTTTTAGTCATACTGTGCTTTGTTGGTATGTTTGCTGGGATGATAAACATATTTAGTGTTCAATAAATATTTTTAAATAGCTAAACAAATTGGCCTTTTTAATCTATGCCATGCTGGAAAAAGAGGGAAACTTTTGAACTCTGAAAAACAGTTTTTTGGTATTCAGCCTTTGGCCAAATGTTTCATTTTGTTGATTCAAAACATTTTTTTTTATTTCAGTGCATCCCTAAAATAAACCTCAATGACTCATGAGGGATTTTATGTCAATTTGAATATAACACATATTTTAAGCTTTAGAATAAGAAACAGAACCTCATTTAAAAAGTGACTTTTTCAGTACTTCATTCCAGTAACATTTTACATTTTTTTCATTATTATTCAATTATTTAAGATTTAATACAATATTATATAATTTAATAGAAGATAATCTTATAATTTACAATCTTTCTAAAAATAATTGAAAAAATGTAAAATAATATTTCTCAATAATTAAATAACTGGTAAATTATTTAATTACTGCCACATTGAAAGATTCCACATTAGGGAAAAAGCATTATATTTGTCTGAAACTTGTGCAAAGGTAGGTAGATCATGATAAACATCTGAAAGGCTCATGGAGGCATACATTTTGAAGCCCCATACAGATCCAGCACTAGGCATTATTGTTTAGCAGCAGCTTGAGATCCACTACAATTTGCACCTCATATGCATTGCCAGTGCCTTACACTATCTGTGATGTATCTCAGGCACCATTCACACTTAGCATTAACATACATCCTGGGTTGGCAAGTGTGAATTTGATACAATGTGTTTCAAAGACGACATAGTATCTGATCACTCAAACCATTCTTGGAGGTGGTCAGAGACACAAATAAACATATTTCAGTTGTACCGTAAACTCTAAAGTGTCTTGATGTGTCCCTGACTACATATCAATCATGTCATTGCTCTAGACCAGTGATCCTCACTATTTTTTTCAAAAGAGCCATATTGACAGATCAAAGTCAAGGAGAGAGCCACAACATCACCCCAAGTCACTAAAATAATGGAAAAAAAATAAACAACCCACCTATGGACTAAACCTTTGCGCACTGAATATATTGCTCTAACTAGCTTATAGAATAGCTGCTGCCATGTAGCCAACCTGCTGCACGGTTGCCAGGTCCAACCAAAATATCCAGCCTAAAGTCAGTCTAAAACCCGCCCTTTACAAGTTTAAACTAGCCCAGAATATGTCTGTCACACGTTTGAAGTGAATGGCAAAACAACTGTGTACGAGTGTACGACTTAGTATTTTGTTTATAAGGGATTTATTATGATTATTGATGTTTATCTTAAAGTCATTAATAATATGGTAACATGAGTTTTATTAGTGCTTTTATAAGTGTTAAACCGTGAACCTGGCAACAGCAGAGTCTCGTGCAGCCTGCTGTTGGAAACAGTGCCTGTGTTGCCAGGTTCCACAGTATCCCCGATTTGGAACCAATTTTAATTGAGGCAAAATGAGAGGGCAAGTGCTTGGAATGTAAAACGCATTACAGTATGTCTCTGTAGCATGCTTTTAAAATACTTTGGCTGTGCTGGTGTACTTTCGTAACCGGTCACGAGAGCCACCAATAAAGCACGGTGAGCCGCATGTGGCTCGGAAGCCGCGCAATGAGTATCCCTGCTCTAGACAATGAGATTATTTTGATCCAGGAACAAGAATTCAAATGTTCTTGTTTACAGAGGAGTTTGCCCTCTACATTTAACCTATCCATGCAGTAAAACCCCATACACATACACACTAGTGAACACACACACTATGGGGCAGTGAGCACAGTCCTATCAATGGCACCTGGGGAGCAGTTGGGGGTTAGGTGCCTTGGTCAAGGGCACTTCAGTCATGTCTTGTCTGTTCATTGGATCAAACTGACAATCTTCCGGTTACAAGATAGGCTTCTTAACCACAATCAGTTTTGGTGTCTCCCACAACTTGTTGACGGTGAGCTTATAAGCTTTAGCACAGTTGTTTACTCTCTGCCAGAGGTTTAGCACATATTTCATGCAAGGTGTCATGGGACATAGGAATGTAACAGAGCTAGTATTAGTGCTTTAGCACTTCTCTAACATTGAATAAGGTAAACTTTTTCTTTTTCAAATACATTCTATTGTTGAAAAATGCTTGTGCAGCTCTCCGAGAGATTAATGGCATTCTAGTATAGCACGCTAGGCTAATGGAAAAAATGATCCTGGAACATGAGCAAGAATTCTCAGGACATTTAAGCAATGCAGTGGGAGACTGATGTAATAAATGTGTGTGGTATTCTTCCTCCAGCAGAAATGATGTAAAATACCAGGTAAAAACAGCTATGCATTTTTCTTCACCATGTCAGACCATTGTAGAAGCCCATGGTGGACATAACAGATACAGATTATTTTGTATTCTGCAAGCCTGACTGATGCATTTCTTATCATGCCTTGTATTACATGCAGACCTGATAAATAAACGTTGCTTTAATTTCTCGTCATTTTTGGTGGTGTCACTTAATGGGCATCAGTGTAATGTAAATGAAAGTGACAGCATTAACATTATGTAATGTTTCTTCTAAAACTTGAAATATCGAATTTGTATTAATTCAACATAATTATTTACACTTGTAAACAATGAAGTTTACTGAATTATAAAAAGTAAACTGTCATATTCAGTGACATTGTAGGTCTTTTTTATGTTTATGTTTATATAGCTCATGAAAATCTTAAATCCTGCATCTCAAATTATTAGAATAATTAATTCATTTTTTTTAATCTTTTATAATTTTTTGCCAATTTTCTCCCCTTCCCAATGTGGTAGTAGCCAATTAACCAATCCCATCCACTAGGGGGTGCTCCCCATCACTTTGCACTGTCCCTGACTCTAGGAGGGTGAAGATATGCACAAGCCTCCTCCGCTACATGTGATACAGCCACCACCTCTTTTCGAACTATTACTGATACACCATCACTGGGGAGCCAAGGCACTCGGAGGAAAGCGCAGGATTCCCAGCTCTGAATGGACCAATCAGTAGACGTCTGAGCCAGCACACATTGCAATGTGTGAGTGATAGGGAGAGTGAGAAAGCCATCTACCCGCCCAGAGAGAGCACGGCCAATTTGTTTGGCAAACAGCATGACCGGGGTTCAAACTCACAATCCTCAAGTCATAGTGTCAGCGTCTTAACCTGCTGAGCCACTCGGGGCCCAAATTAATTTTAATTGGACTAAATTCCTATTCAAACAGTATCAACATTAAAACAACAGGTGTAACATGATACTTTATAAGCAATGGAATGAAAATCTATAACTTTAAGTTTACCTTTATATATGTTTAGTTTTACCTTTTTGAATTATTAAAAGGAGACTGGGTTGGTTCAGGACTGCAGGCTTCTTTGCTTTGGCTTCCAAGTCAGGGTAGTCAAGTCATACTTTTTTATGTGCCTCTTTTTACAGCCGATGTCACAATGCGTCTTTACAGAGTTAGTAATAAAACATCCAAGCCCTCAGAGCTGGAGGAAGAAACCTTGGGAGGAACCAGACTAAAATGGGAGGAACCCATCCTCCTCTAGTCAAGTTCTTAATAGACACTCATCAAACAATCCTATGATGCTGTTGTAGTGATCAGGTACGGATATGGTGACAATGTAAGAATGGTATTAATATTAATAATAATGGTAGCAGCAAATAGAGTCCATATAAACTTCAATGCAGTCAGTACTGTAGGGCATCTGGAACAGGTCATAGTAGTTGTTTGGTGAACAGCTGGTCTAAGGTGGCATCATGCAGAGATAGAGAGATCTTCCATCAGTGTTGGGCCGGACTGCTGGGCAATCACAAACTCAGAAAAAGACTAATTGAATTACTTCTGTTTGGGTTTATTGAGTACAAGGAATATGAAGCTAATGACTCTTGTAGAACTATCTAGAACAGCCTACCTAAAATTAGAGAGCCATTAGGTAAACAGACATGAGAGCTCCCTGAGACACTGGCATCATTCAACTCTGCCATCAACAAGGTAGTGAGGCAGTTCAGGATTGGTCAGCATTTAAGAAAAGCTCAGTGCAATCAGATATCAAGAGGAAATAACCAAACACTTTGGATTAAATTATGCCTCTCTGTTAAGTTACTAACACTTTTCATTGTATTCCAGGATTGAAGATGCACTGGTAATCAACAGGAATGAGGGAATATACACAGATGTGTGCCAGTACTTGTGTGAATGCTCTGTTGTGACCAATACAGAGCATCATCAAAAGATTTTCTTACTGAGGTGAAACTAAGGTCAAAACACCTCACCAGAGTACAATTCATAAGCAGATCATAGTGTCCCTGTGCCATGCCATAGAAAATGACTTTTAATATCAGTATTGCAGGTTGGATGTGTAGTTTGTCATGAATGAGTCACTGTGGAATTGGACATGGCGACCTTTCTAACTAAAATGACATATGCACAAAAGATGATAAGCAGTTCCACAGAAAATCAGCACAACCTAATGTCTTATAACACTGGCCTTTAAATGTAGGTTCCAGTGAGTCATGGTAGGTTAAAGCATTGCCAAATTGGCAGCTCAGTTTTATTTGTAGTTGGCACCCAATACCTGGTTTGGTTGATCAATACTTGATTATGTTAACAGTGTGCTGCTAATGGAATTTAACAAATCCATGTGATGGCTGGGAGCATGGAGGAGGATGTCTGGGACCAAACACTGTTCTTCTAACTAGTTCACATTATATCTCCCACTTCTTTCAAAACAAACAAATCGTTACTTTTTTTTTTTTTTTTGTATTTTTTTTTTACAATCAGAAACATACTTATTATTATAAGTACATAAACATACAACTTGGACACAACAAATGATACAAAAATACACACAAACCTACTGTTTGGAAGTTTGACGTTATTTTTCATAAAAACACATTGTTTTGAGTAGACAGATGATTATTTCTAACTGTTTGGAGACTATCATAAAATCCACAAATGCTGCTGCTCCATTTTCGATGGTGGATGGGTGAGGTAGGATTATGTCACTACTTTTTAGCTGTTGTTGTCTCCCATAATTTGTTGACAGTGAGTTTAGTACAGCTGTTTTGAGCATTTGTGCATGTTCAAAAAAGTGCACAATCATTGACCACCTTTGCTTGCACACACACACACACACACACACACACACACACACACACACACACACACACACACACACACACACACACACACACTAGGGAGCAGTGAGTACACTTGCCGGAAGCAGTATGCAGGCCTTTCTTTGGCACCCAGGGATTAGTTGGAGGTTAGATGCCTTGCTCAAAGGCACTTCAGTCATGTTCTATCAGCACTCAGGTTTAAAGAGTGAACTGGCAACCTTACTACCACTTCAGTTAAGTGTGCTCATTGCCCTGTGGTGTGTGTTCACAAGTGTGTGTGTTTTTCCTCAAATCTGTATACCTTGAGAGAGAGAGAGAGAGAGAGAGAGAGAGACTCAAATCACTTAATTAAGTGTAGGATCTACCGACAAGGGCCGACTGAATTTAGGACTCTCTCTCCATTGCTTTGCATCTGAGCACAAAGCACCAGCGGCCATACAGGCACAAAAGAGGCAATGATGGAGCAGATGCCGACATCATCCCATTAAATGAAGCCGACCATTCACAGAGAGAAGAGGGGATCACACTCACCCAATACCAGCAACCTGCTGAAAGAGGCTCTTACTCACACTTACACCACAACACACACACACACACACACACACACAAGAAATACCCTCATCATTAGCCCTGCTGCTCATGCAGATTTACTTCTTAAACAAACTCTCTGTTAATGAATGTTTAGAAGTTCAGATGTAACCATTTGGTTCATTCAGGTTTGAGAATTTATGGTCTTAGTCTGCTATGCAAACGTAAACTGTAATAAATCATCTGCTGGTACTATGTACAGATCGTACAATGGAGCTCAGCACAGCAGGAGGTTGGTGGGCTTGCTGGCTGGGAATGAGCCTATAGCAAAGCTGACTGCACCTCCAACACTTCAGACTTGTCAAATGGACGGTAACTAATGGCAGAACAGAAAGAAAGCTGCAGTTTCGCTGTTAGTTATTGTCGTTCTGTCTCTGCTCAAGAAAAGACAAATGCAATGCATCATCAGATTAGCCTGTCAAAGCCTTTAAAGCAGAGAAAGATTTGAAGAAGGGTAAGCTGCGCATAAAAAGAATGACATCGGCCCACACTGCAATGTAAAGATATTGTCGTTTGCCATGGTGACAGGTTTATTGAGGCTACGTGCTATGAGACTATACTTTTATTGAGACTATAGGCTTGTAACTGCTGGTCCATGGCAAAACAGAACCAAAATCGCAGAATCTACTCAACTGAATCAGCTACACTCAAGTTTAGTATTAAGTCTCAATCTTCGGTCCCATCGTGTTGAGATCTGAAGTGGCACCTCTTCTCCGCTCTCTCTCTCCGCATGTTGCAATCGCAGTATCTTCATCATAACCGTCACTTTTGATTTGTCTGGGCTGTTCATGCCTCTCTGTACGCGCCTCTGTTTTCCTTTATGCGTGAGTGGTGACTTATTCCGCAGATTGATGAGCTGCTCGTATCGGAGCGAGCCAGTTTGGCAGATTGACGTCAGCTCTGTCTCGCCATTCTAAGAAGCCAATCAGGGCTTGTTAGGGCCCATTAGGGCGAGACAGACCCGACACCAACTTTCACATACAGTGTAGGTCAAAGTATTTACCCCACAATACTCATTAACTATGGTTGTGTAGGAGCATCACAGATTTTAGGTCAGGACACCTGTTGGATTCCATACCTAACCAGGCTTTCAGAAAGATCTTCCGATTAAGCTGAGGAGAGAAATCCAGGTGCATGTAGCTGCTCAAGAAACATTGTTGGTTTGCATGTTTCCGTTCTAGTGACCTCTAGTGGATGTTTTTTAGCCTACCATCCCTCTACCAATTGGTAGAGATGGTACAATCACATTGTGTTAAGTTCATCATCATCTTCAAGAAGATGTAGTGAGTCAAATGTACTCTACCAAATGGTTGAAACCGATACATGGTCTCATGGTATATTTACAAATGATAGATTTAAGATAAATGTATAAATAAGCTAATAAAATATTTCTCATTTTGACAACATAGTATGATTACTTGTGCAACACTTTTGCCTTTCAGTCATCTTTTTCACAATATTCTGTTTATGTCACACTTTATTCACTTTATTAAAATATTTTAAAGCATAACTAGACATTTCTTACTTGTTTTAATAAAGTTGTATCTCAACATATTATTTGTTAATTTTACTAATTATCTACCAAAATAGTATGACAATTGTGCTTAATTAAATTACTTAAAACAACCATTCCACTGCCACCATCAATATGGTTATGCCACCACCAATACAACAGGTCAGATTTGGATCTGTGGTGGTCCTATTGATGAATGGAAATTACAGCAACAGTTGGGCTACAGGCAGTAACTGTAAACCTAAGTGCACCTATACAATAGGTATATCTGATAAAATGATCAGTCACTGCAAATTATATAGTTTAAACAGATTAAGCACCAACATCGCTATTGAGTAATTTAGGATATTTAGATCCAGAACTTCTATATCTTTAGAATTTGTTGAATGGACAGTGAACTGCACATAAACTCACTGATTAGTTGTATTTATGTACTCAATTGAAAAGAAAACTGAGCATGTATTGAAAATTCAGATGTAATTGTATATTAAGAGCCACATGTCATTGCATACAGCTGCACTAATAATACTGTTTTAGAATATTAAGAGATGGGTCACACCTTATATGTCATATTGTATGTATATGTACATATTATAAGTCATTTTGAGGCTTTGTATTTAATTTAGTGAAGTTAATTTTTAGTTATAAACCTAACCTAACAGTAACTACCCAAGCTCAAGCTCAACCCAAAACCTAAACCAAGCCCAACACTGTTAAGCATCAACATCTGTAGCTAATAAGTAAATCTATAAGGGCAATAGTAGCCTATGCAAATAAAGTGAGAGATGTGCTAATTATGACTTATGAATGTGACCTGTTGAATGTAAAATGCACTTCTCATGATGTTTTTGTAAAATAAATATAGTTTACAGATTTGTCCTTTGGGGCCATTATCAGAATAGTGCGGCAGTGCTCATAAATCATGTGCAACATTTCCATGTGAATATAATCTCAACTCACATCCTTCAACTCCTATGGCAAATTCCTCTCGAATTAGCATATGTAGGGTCTAATTTTACATGCTGTCAGGACGACAAAGATTAAAATTAATTAATTCTGTAATTAATTGGCTACGCATAGTAGGGCAGACATCTTGAGGGCACAGTTGGGTAGATGGAAGGAGAGAAAGAGAAGGTAAGTGGAGGGTTTGAAGGCTTCGTAGCAGCGGGATGTTATTGATACAGCCAGTGTGTGAAAGCAGTCTGAGGAACGGGCAGTGTTCAAATGTTGAAATCGTTATCTCTCTCTCTCTCTCTCTCTCTCTCTCTGAGAGTGTATGTGAACGCGTGGGCAGTCTCGGCTGCACTGTGGGAGATATGTCAGGGTATTCTGAGGATACAGCAATGAGGAGGAGGAGGAGGCTGGAAGGCAGTGAGAGGATGCACAGCGACATAAACTGTGTCACTTCATTGGAAAACAATAGAGGACAGGACATGGAGCACCCCCCCCCCCCACTTCTCAGCCACATGGCTTTATTGTCTGCCTCTTCTCTCTCTCCGTCTCTCTTACTCTCCTCCCAGCTAAGTGAATGAGTAGAGGGGGGTGAAAGGAAGAGGGTGGGTGGGTGTTGGAGAGGGGGTCTGGTCATGCCCCCCTCTACAAGTCTGCGTGTGTGTGTGAATGCACAGACGGTTCAGTAGTAATTTGATGTGTGTCCCAGGGGACATTTGATGGATTAAAGCTAAGCAGCTCCATTGCTGTGTACCACCTGATCTCTCTCCCACTGCCGCCCCATATAAGCCTGCCTGACTGCTGATCTCAGCTAGTCTCTCAGTCACTCTCTCTCTCCTCTCCTATCCTCTCTCTCTGTCTGTCTGTCTCTCTTTTCTCTCCTCCTTTCTTTTTCTTTCTCCTAGTGGTCCCCACTGCAGCCCGGGAGCTATCCAGTACTGAGCATTTTTCTCTTTTTTTTCACGACTGAGGAGAAAGTGAGCAAGTGCATGTGCATGTGTGTGTGCTTTGTACAGTAGCAGCGTGCACACACACATACACACACACACACACAGCATCGCATCATCCGTCGCCTCTCCTCCTCTCGCCGTGCTCTCCATCTCCTTTATCTCCATCTCCTGGTTCTTTTCATCCCTCTTTCTTTTTCTTTGCTGGGAGGTCGGGTCTTTTATTAAGTTGACCGTACGGATTTATGCTCCAGCTGCTCCAGGAATTCTTTTCTTTTTCCTTCTTGTTCTTCTTCATTTTTGTTTTGTTTTTCATTTTATGTTCGACGCCCATGCGTAGTGCTTCTCGAGAGTGTGTGCTGACCGTGCGTGAATCATGCCCCGCTCCTTTCTGGTGAAGAAGATCAAGCTGGATGATTTCTCCTCGTCTACTGTGGTGGCATCTAACCATCATCACCATCACCACCATCACCACCACCATCACCTGGACGACTCCTTCGCTTTCACCCGCTCCATCACAGACTCCGTGACCAGCCTGGGTGTCCGGCTCAGTGACAATGGTGAGTTTGTTTGTATGCGTGCATGTGTTCGCCTCCATGTCTGTCTGACGTCTGTCGCTTTATGCAACTACACGCTCAACACCTCCACCAACTACTAGTCCAGTCGCTCGGTCCATTTGACCAGGATGTGTCTGCAGCATCTTGATTTTAGCCAGTTTTGTTTGCAGTTATTCTCTGACTGTGTACAATCTCACACCAGCAGGCTGAGAATTATCACCAGATGTTCCAGAAAGCCTGGTGTTTTGTTGTTGTTTTAGGATCCTAAATAATCCGTAAACCCCCCCTTTCGCCTTATCCCCCTTGTCTCCCCGTTTGCCCCTGTGGCCCCAGACTTTTGTGTGTGTGTGTGTGTGTTTGACTCGGGTGATGTACACACACAATCCAGGTCACAGAGAAGCGATCAGCTTATGTAAATAAGGCCAAGCGACAGGGGCTGATAGTGGGCTTGTTTCGCATCGGCGGCTAATGCTAAGCGCTAACGCTAAAGCTCATCTCCCATCGTGGATGGACTCCTCAGGCTGCGAGAGCCAGCGGCCACCGTTTGGACTGAAAGATTCCCGAGGCGTGATTGGATGATGCATTTGTCCTTAGCTTGTAATGCCCTTGAGTTTCTGCCACAGTCCAGTCCACCCCCCCCCCTCTAGCATGCACATTATCTCTCGCTCTCTCTCTCCTCCCCCATCCTTCTTTGTAGCTCCCTCTCTTTCTTGTCCTCTCAGTCTGTCACTCTCCATCTCCTTCTTTGTAACATATGAAACCGAGTAGGGGGGCAGGATTTCAGTCAATGATGCCATAGGACATGTTCAAGTACATAACTGAGCTGGGGGGGGGCAGGGTACAAAGAGATAAAAAGGAAGGAGAAGTAGGAGAAT
The DNA here is from genome assembly GCA_036984385.1 of Crenuchus spilurus. NCBI lineage: Eukaryota > Metazoa > Chordata > Actinopteri > Characiformes > Crenuchidae > Crenuchus > Crenuchus spilurus. Next base: position 83,611 of record BRDA01034174.1, on the reverse strand, counting down.
GCTTGGACTATATTATCACGTACAATGTAAATATGAAGTGCACGGTTACACAAAAGGACATATAGAGTGACACTAAAGGACAAATATCATCACAGATGAGCACTCTTGGCCTGTCCAGTCAGACATACTAAGCAGCAGTTAGGGGGGCATCCTTTACTCCCTGAGCCCCAAACACACTCACACACACATACACTCACTCTGTCTCTGCGGGCAGATTTGGGCAGCAGATGTCCGTTCCCCTCTGTTGTGTTATGATGTTTTTCAGAGATAAGCTGATAGAGAGATTTAAGCAGAGCAGGAGGAGAGAGGGAGAGAGAAAAGGAGAGGAGGAGAAGGAGGAGGGCATAAATAAAAGTGATGCTTTCCCACCTGTTGCAAAACAGCATATATTTATATGACGATTTCATGGTAGGTTAGAAAATAAAGCGGCTTGGCAATTCCTGGAATCCATTATCACTGTAAGGATAGAGCCTCTGGTGAAATAAGCTGAGTGAATAACAGTAGCAAATGGCATAAAAGGCCACGTTGAAAGGTTTAATCAAATGCTCAATTTTGAAAAACAGTCGCCAGCTTTAAATCTGATGTGTCTAGACTTGCTATGTCCTAATACACGCCACCTATTTTGCTCTCAGTCTCTGTAATGACTGCTGCGTCAGCACTATCACAGCTCCGCGAGCTCAGCGGAAACAAAGGAGGCAGCACAAGCATCTCCATCAGAAACCTGCTCTGTGGGTAAAGGGAGAAGCAGAGATGAGGCTATAGAAAATAGACAGGAGGGTGTAGAGGGCATTTCTGGAGATCAGCAGAGCCTAAGTCTCAACTGAGACCCAATCGCTTTTTTATTATATGAAAAATCATGACTCGACGCTCTTTTACTATATGTAAACATGTTCATCTTTTAAACAAGACCGTCTTATTTAAAGACAATTGTTTCAAAAGTCTCTCACATATTAAAAGGGCCTATTTATTCATTATTAATTTCCGCTGCTGCCATTCCTTAAATTTTTAAACAGATCCTAAAACGTAGAAATGCAAAATTCATCTGTAGTGTTAAATACATCTTTTCTTTATATCTGATAAACTTTACACAATATCAAATTAGAAGCCAATATCAGAACATATTTTGTACAATTATTTATTATCTTAAACTCTAAAAAAGAGGTACAATATAAGTAAAAATGAACACTTTTCATAAATGTACCCTCAAAAGTACATTTGAGCCTTCATCTGAGCCTACATCTGTACTTTGAGTACAGAACAGTACTTAACTGGTACAAAAACCATGGGTACAACAATGGAAAGGTACTCTATTGTGCCATAATAAGGTACAGCCCCAGCAACAAGCCTTTGTACTCTTAAGTACAAATCTGTACTTAATTTTTTACTGTGTAAAAGACAGGCAATAAACAGCAATTTAGTTGGTCACTGTAGCTTTTAAAAGATTGTGTACCTGCCAACACTGTTGAATTTTTGCCATTAGTATCTCTATTTTTAACCGTTTCCCCCCCTGCTGTGCTCCCGATTTGTAATTTCTGTCAATCTCCCAAAAGGGTATTTCTCAGTTTGTGGGATGTGTTGTGATACCTGACAACCTAACCTAGCAGAGTAAACAACCCTGCCTGACATGCGTCATTTATCACTGCACTGTGCCCAGGGTCGTTGTTAGCTGAAGTCCTGAGTGTTGCATCACCAGCGGCAAATGTTTTTTGAAAGTGAAAGTAAAATCTGCATGTTCTCCTTCTGGGCTATGAACATTCGCCCAAACCCATCTACTGCAAGATTGTTGTTTGCAGCCAGGTGACCACCTCTGCAGACTGACGTTCATGACCAAAAAGACTGTGCCAATTCTCCAGAAAAATTCCACCACCTAGCATTAGCCATTGTTGTAAGGCTGTATAGTCACAATAAAGCCTTCAGGCATGTAAATAGATGAGAAAACTAGCGTATTGACATGAACATAAAAGGCAGATTTGATTTTTTGTATTCATCTAGTCATTCTGTTTGCTTCAAGCAGCAGATTTTGATTTGAATTTGTCCTAAAATGAGAGATATGCTAACATTTGAGTCCAGGAGGACATTGGATGCTTTACGTAACTGTGACACTGACTGCTCGTGAGAGTCCTGAGGGTTAGCAAGTGTGACAGTTTAGCAGAGTCAAATGCCCCGCCCTCTGTATGTGTGATAGAGGCAGTGTTGTGTGCTCTAGAGCTCAACAGGAACCTGTGGAATGCTTCACTGCTGCTTACTGCTTATCAGAAACACAAGCATGTCCATAGATATCAATGTATTTTCCACTGAAAATACATTGCATTGAAAAAATGACCTTTTGGGGGCTTTGGTGGGGAAACAGCAGCATCCCTGTCTCAAAAATGTCTAGAAATTGTCCAACATAAAGATAGTTATTGCATTATGAATTAACATTTTGAACAAACTCACCCAGTTTTTTAGCCTAGCATTTCCTGAAAGCATCATTGAACAACTAGCTTAGTTAAATGATGCTTTTTTACTCATTCTGAACACTCTCGTCCCAGTTACCACAGTCCCCGTTTATTTTCTATTGTTCTTCCACCTAAGAGAGGGACAAAGCTGGAAAACAACAGTGTAGAAATGCATCAGTGCCCACATTCAAATAAGCTGTAAAATGTTTCTAGGTTTTTTTCTAAGGTTGCTTGCGTTTCTTTCGTTATCTGGTCCACAAAACTACAATAACAGCACAGCTATTGGGGAATATACTTCTAAAAGCAATTTAGCTGTCTTGTTCTATGCCCCATGGGAGCTTATAGGTGGGCTTGTTCCGATTTTATTTCAGAAGAAACTTTCCACAGAAACTCTGTAAACATTTGTCTGTTCATTCCTGAGTGTTTGTAGAGCTAAATGTCAGGGTATGTGCTCTGAAGGAATACAGATTCTCAACCTTAATGCCGACATGCCATACAGCACTTCCAGCCTGTTGTAGTGGTCATCCTTTGTGCATCTTCTGCGGACAGCAGAATGACAATTGCTCTTCATGCGAGGACCCGTTGGAGTGGAGAACATTAAGAGCACTTTAACTGCTTGGCTAATGACCTGGGGCCCTCCAAGGCCCTTCACCATGCTTGCTGCAGCAAAATGATTTTTTTTTTCCTCCGCAGCCATATTCCAACAAACCCTGCCTATTGGTGGACGGATAGTGAAGATGAGCTATTAGCTCATTTTAGTGCGGGAGGCAGGACACTACTACCCAATCCCGTTGCTAAAAGTGGAATATTAGCCAATCCCAGTGCAGGGGGAAGGGCTCGTCACAAGTGTCCCTCTCTTGCTTAGTGGTGGGTTGTTTTACAGCAGATAGGCTATTGATCAGTGGCCAAAAAAACTTTGAATCTCATTAAAACGGCAGTCGATACTTAATTTGCAGCACTTGCTGCGTTCAGGGTTGTGGGACCGTTTTCTCTGTGCACTGTACCATTCACCGGACACCTTGTACCGTTTACATTCAGTCCTTTAAAATGTGTTAAAACTGTAGTTTCCTTTAAAATGATGTTAAAAGCTTTCTGACTACAGCCAATGCATGACTGCCACTCTCCCTCCCTCCGTCTTGCTCCCTTTCTGTGAGCCAAGAGGTCAGTAATGTACTCTGCGTTGGTAATAGCGCTGAAAAGGTTGCTTTATTTATGAAAGGTATTGGTTTTGAAAAAGCAATCAGGGCTAGTTCTGGCTTCAGTCTTTTACGAACATTTCTCTGGGCTGTGAAAACCTGAAATATATGCAATTGTCTTGCTGTATTTCAAAGCGAGATGTTAGAAGAGTCGCGGTGATGAAATGTACTGATAAAGAACGTTGGTTTATGATTTTGATACAAACTTCTCTAGAAGATTGTGCTATTAAACTACACCATAACAACACTGATTTCTGCTGTCAGTATAATGCCTACAGATGCCCTGCGGTAATCTTATCAAAGAAAAGGATCTAATCAATCAGATTACTTCATCTGAGAGAGAGAGAGAAAGAACAAATCAGGTAGCAGGGGGTCTCTGTGCTCCCAATACAGTTAGTCTACTTAATTAGCCATTATCTCTGTGTTAAAACCCTCGGGGTCACACACACCCACTCACTCGTTCACATTCTTCATCTTTCTCTGTCTCTTACTCAAAGTACTTTTTTTATATCTCAGCACTGTTAAAGCACCTTGACTCAAGCAGATGACTTGGGCTACACATCTTTAGTCATCAGACAGCCTGTGTTAATATGCTGAGACTGCTCCGTCTCATACTTTAATGTGAATCCAGTTGGAATGATGTTTAAATATGCTAGGAAAGCTGATTAAGTATATGTGGACCTTACATTTGGCAACCATAATAGTGATGAGAGCAACACATCAGTGGTATAATTATGCTTTTTATTACAGTCTGATTTGCAAGATGCTTTAAAATAGTTCTCGCCCACATGTCTGCCGACATCAAGTGCAATCCAAGAGGTATATTTTTGTAAATACAGCCACAGTGCACAAGTAGGATGTAGTCAAGACTGATTTTGTTGAGTTCAAGACAATAGCTTTTACAGATTGAGTGAAGACTGAGTTTTAAGTGGACTGAGACCAAGTCAAGACTGGATCTAAATGTGAGCTGCTAAACTGGATGTACAGAAATGAAATTTAGCCATGATGAGTCCAAGACAAGTCCAAATCTGATTACTACATTGTGCAATACATTAGAAAAACAATTGAGTAAAGATTGTTGGAGACTGGGCTCAAGTACTACAGCCCTGCAAGTGTATATTACACAAAGCAAGTTAAAGGTTTACCATTTTCAAATGACCATTTTATTTAGTTTTTTTTTTTTTATTAATTTACGCCCATTTTTATCGCCTTCCCAATGTAGTAGTAGGCAATTAGCCATTCCCATCCCATCCATTAGGACCCTCCCCATCACTTTGCACTGTCCCTGACTCTAGGAGGGTGAAGACAAGCACAAGCCTCCTCCATTGCGTGTGCAGCCACCACCTCTTTTTGAACTAACGCTGATACACCGTCACTGGGGAGCCAACGTGCTCAGAGGAAAGCGCAGGATACCCAGCTCTGAATGGACCAATCAGTAGATGCCTGAGCCAGCAGACATTGTAATGTGAAAGTGATAGGGAGAGATCACGGCCAATTTTTGCTCTCTTGGGCTCCGGCTGTTGATGGCAAACAGCATGACCGGGATTCAAACTCGCAATCCTCTTCATAGTGTCAGCGTCTTAGCCTGCTGAGCCACTCATTTTATGATGTCTTGAATACAATGCTTTTGTACTGTACGTTTGTCTACTTTGCAAACGTGTTTCTCTTGGCTTTGATTTTTTTCTTTATCTTACAGTATTTTATAACCAAGCAATCAACTGTCATGTGTGGTACTTCAACTACATCTTAGCTTAACTTAAGTTGTTTTAACTCTTCTTTCCTCTTAACGATTCCACATTGTAGGCATATAAACTGATTATAATAATGATTGATTATGATTATATATATAAACTGAAACACAGTAACAAAGTGTAAACCAGCCTTAATAAAACCACATAAAATTAGCTACAATTCACTATATTTCCTTTGAGGGTACATTTAAATTGTGCGTTGGCGGACAACCTACCTGCACACCTCCTTTTTCTTTTTTCGACAGTACAAAACAAATTGCACATTTATATTAAACCTCTCTGTACTTCTACTTCCAGGCTACATCCAGGACTACATCAGTCCGTCTGCTTATCAGAGCGAGAAGAAGCTGGAGCTTAAGTTGGCTTCAGCCGTGTCCGACCCTCTCTATGCTCCGGTCAGCAGCGGAGGTGAGGAGTACTGTGAACCAGACTTGGAGCAACCCGACAGCCCTCAGTCCGGCTTGACCGCACGTGGCTACTACAGTGGGGAGGCGGAGAGCCTGAGTGATGGCTACACTAACTCAGACGCCTTCTTCATCTCAGATGGGCGCTCGCGGAGGAAAGCCGAGGCAAAGGAGGTACGCAAGGGTGTGGCGGAGGCTAAAGAGGCCAGCGGAGGAACCCCACGACACACATGCAACGAGTGTGGCAAGACATACGCCACGTCATCCAACCTGAGCCGCCACAAGCAGACGCACCGCAGTCTGGATAGCAAGATGGCCCGCAAGTGCCCCACCTGCAACAAGGTGTACGTGTCCATGCCAGCCCTGGCCATGCACATCCTGACTCACGACCTCAAGCACAAGTGCAGCGTGTGCAGTAAGGCCTTCAGCCGGCCTTGGCTGCTGCAGGGACACATGCGCTCACATACCGGAGAGAAGCCCTTCGCCTGCGCCCACTGCGGCAAAGCCTTCGCTGACCGCTCCAATCTGCGGGCCCACATGCAGACGCATTCAGCCTTCAAGCACTACCGCTGCAAGCGCTGCGACAAGACCTTCGCGCTTAAGTCCTACCTGAACAAGCACTACGAGTCGGCCTGCTTCAAGGGCTCCGGGGACGAGGACGAATCTGGATCGGAGAACTGAGGAAGAGAAATCTGAACCTTGGGCTTGTTAGGAATTCATCAGGAAGAGTCAGGAGACTGGATCTTGTTTATTTGCGCATATCTTCAGCATTCAACTCCAGAAGCCCTTCACTGACCCCTTCCTCCACACCTGAAAAATAGAATGTGTTCCGTTTACTCGATTCAAATATGTACATCATGTCTACATGAATACGTTATTATTAGGAAGTCTGGCCTGCCTTATGCTTAACTGTGCTTTGTGGATTACAGGGTGAGAAATTTCAATTATTGTTTATTGGCATTGGCCACAGCAAGTCTATTGTCATTATTTTTGATCCAGAATTCTATAAAGCTACATTATCACAACAACGGTTAGCAAATTGAAGCTCTTCAGTGAAGGAGCTTCGGGAGCTGTGTTGATGTATTCATGTGGAATGTTTGTACACATTAGAATGGAGTAAATTCAATGCATAACATTTTCAGAGCATCCCAGAACAAACAAAGGAAACCTTTCATCTTTTCTGTTCAGCTCCAGAATTGCTTAAATAATGCAACTCTCCATGCACGAGGAAGGACTAGAAACTCAGATGTTCATCTTCTCTATTCAAGAAACAGAAGCTCTTCATTGTCCCATTCCACTCTGCACACACACATACACATATATACACACGCTCACACTCAAATATATGCGCCTTTTCCCTCTTCGTCCCTTTTTTTAGAAAGCAATATTTTCGCCGAGATTAACTTTGGGAAAAACAAGGCAAACAATAATGACCAGACAATAATGAATAGATGCTGGATTTTTTTCTCTTCACTACAGTTGCTAATTGTCCACACATACACAAGTAACATACTTTAAGACTCTCTTTCTCACACATATACACAATAATACACTTAACACTTATTATGAGGCCTGGCATGTGAATTTTTATCAATGACTGTAATAATATTAATAACAATAGTAATAATATTTAGATTCCTGATATTTTATAGCAAAGCATATGAAAATGGAAAAAAACAAACAAACAAACAAACAAACAAAAACAAAAAAACAAAAAAGGACAACAACAGTGTTCCTTCTTTTTTTTTTTTTTTTTTTTTAGAAACAAATGAACAAAAAAATGACCTCATGTATTTTTATGCTGCTTTTTTGTTGTGCTAAGAGTTGAATTCTTTTGCAACTGCCAATTTCAACTTTTATGACAATGTCAACAATGACAGTATTTGCAAAAAATAATAATATTAATAATAACAATAATATTAATAATAATAATAATAGAAAGGCCACTGAAAAGGTGAAAACGTTTTTGTCACTCTTTAATATTTTAATTCTACAAGTGTTATTTTTATATCGCAAGTCCAAATTCTAGCTGTTTATTTATTGTCCTTTTTTTTCGTGCCAATCATCCCCTGATAACAAAAAGCAATCTTCGGGAATGTGACTGTGGTGGACTTTCTTAAGAACATGGTCTTTGCTTTCGGTATTGGTCTCACCAGGAGCTACGCCAAAACAAATAACGAAGGACAAGTGAAGACACGGCAAAGGTAACTCAAAAGACACTTCTGGTTTAAAACCTGTTGCTCTCCTTTTAGCCCTGTTTAACAGGACGCAATATCTCAGTATGTGAAACGCTCTCACGATAACAATGAAGGACTCTAACATGGACATTAAGCAGAATTCAAAGAAGAGTGATGCAACAAAAGCAATCTCAACCCATGATACAGGTCTTCCTCTGCCATCTTGGCTAAAAGCAGACTCTTCAAGTGTCCGTCCATCTGGAGATACTCCCCACCCCCCACCTTCCTGTCCAACAATTACCTCACCCAGAGGCAGGTATGACCTCTGTCCCCTCTGTCTCCAAGTCATCTCCCGACCATCCTTCATCTCCAACAAAACAACAAAAAAAAACCTCATCTCTTACCATCTCAGTATTGTTTTATTTATGTATTTATTCGTGTACTATTTATTCTTTTATTTAAGTATTTATTTGTTGGTCTTATTTATTCAATTATTTATTTATTTAATTTATTGAACTTCTTCATCTGTGTATTTTGAATACTGAATACCACCATTGACCTTGTAAGATGCTGCTCTCAAAAGAAAATGTTTATATGCATGATCAAACTGTAGAAAAAAAAGTCCATGGGACTTCTAGTGTTTTTGAAGAGGAACAATGTACAGCATTGGAAACGTCTGAATGCCGACAAATACTTTGTTTCACAGGCAATAATACTTCCTTGGCATGGCAACAGACTTGTATAATCATAGCTGTCCTGTCTGCAGATCACTTAGGGCAATAAATGAAACCGCCTGAACACAAAAACACAACGTCATTCTCCATCTCGTTGTTGTCATTTTAATTTGGGATAAATGAGCTTTGGGTTTGGGAAAATGGCCCTTTAATGATGGCAGGGCCCATAATGAAGACTGCTAAGTAATTATTGAAATGACTTTATGTCCATAAAACATTACTCATTCCATCTCCATTGTTCAGATAGTTCATCACCTAATCATCACTTATAAAACGACAGCTAACTTGACACTTGCTCTAGAAACACATTAAAAGACCAGAAATTGAACACGCTTCGGTTGACGACACATTCACACAATGTCATCTTGGTTTTCTACCAGATCTCTATCTGCCACATCTGTAACACAGCCACATATTTTCATGGATATTAATGTTGACGTCTTGTGCTGACGTTTACAGGTTATTAATGAAAGTATTTACTCACAGTAAGTGTTTATAGGTTAAGAATAAAACACTAATATTAGAATTAATACCAAAATAATAGTGATATATTTTGGTTTAACTCTTTCCAAACATCTCAAGAAAGCAGTCCAGTATTATTCAGTAGCTGGTTTGGTTATTCAATACTTAATTACTTTAAATTAAGTGTGCTGCTGATTATCTTAACAAAATGATGTGATGGCTGAGAGCATGGAGGACAACATCTCTACCCAAACTTTGTTATTCAAACAAGATATCCAATTACCTTTTACTGTTTTGCATGTATTCTAATTATGTATTGTGTTATAACAAGTTAAAGCCCACTTATTGCCCAGATACATGACTTTACATGTTTAAAACCTTTTCCACAGTATTGTATAAGAAGAGTCAATGGGAAGCTTCTCCAGTGCTTGCCCATTGGATTCTGTCAGTGGAAACATGCCAGAAATAGTGAATGAATTGCTTAAATGTTACTGCAGATGGAGATCAGGTTGAAAAATGCAGGATCCTTTAACTTGATATATAAGCTGCTAACCTCACTATATGAAACTAATAACAATGGCTCTAGAAATCTGTAAAACTAGACTTTCTGTTTTTTCAAAACACATTTGGGAGTAGAACATGTCACAGTAGACCACAAACATATCTAAGGAGAGAAACAGTACTATAGAGAACAGTGGCGGCTGCTGTGAAATGCATTTAATGCCTTTAATAATGTTGATGGCCCTCAAGCACTGTGTACAAGATTAAAGGATAAATAGGCTCTGCTATAGGCAGATGATGATGATCATTTTCAGCGGTGTGTATATCATCATTTACCCAGTCGTGTGCTCTCGCTTTGAAGTCAGGGTGCTGAAAATGAGCAACAAAACAACAAGGATTATCAGGATTATCATCATCCATGGCAAATTTAGGCTGCATTCAGGCACTTTTATCTATGCTGCAGACAGAGGGGGAAATCAGAAGCGTTCTTTAAATGAAGTGGATGGTTGGGAGGGGGGCCTAGAGATTAGTCAGAGGGCCACTGATGCTATCTTTAATGGGTGCTCTTGAGGAGGGAAGGAACCTTACAGGGGAAAATACTGGGAGGGCAGAGAACAAAACAAAACCTGCAGGCTAATAAACTACCATTACAATGCAGCGTATATGTGCACCCAAGCTTACGGCCTTTTTTAAAGGTGCTAAAAATAAAACCACCCTGCCTAGTGTAGAAAAACAAGTGATCAGTGGAGTGTTCACACACACACACACACACCATCTCATTACGTCCTCCTCATCAACATCGGTGTCTCTGTGCTGGGATCTGAAGCGTAGCTTTCAGACAGGCGCGCTTTGACGTGAACTTGGTCAGGAATGAGTTTCAAAGCAAATATTTGTCATCGTAGACAGTCAGGGTGAAGTAAACACAGCTCTAATGACGGCACACACTCAGTGTGTGTAGCAGTGAGGCAGAGTAACGTTCAAACGCCGCCACAAACACACACATAGGGCACCTGCTTTGTGTGTGTTTTGTCGCGTCCCAGAAGTTTCAACTTTTCGCTGTTCGACAGCACAACAAACGAGCCAGTCTGGAGTGCGTCAGTCTCTGCCTCCTCTTCTTCTTCAGTGCAAGTCTCTCCACTCTGACCTTCACTCCTCTTTTTCTTTACGTCTCGCTCTCTTGCCTTCTTCTCCTGTCTCTCTCCGTCTCTTTATGCTTCTTGGTCTGTCTATACAGTATGTCTCGCTGTATCTCCATCTCTTCAGCTCTAGCTCTTCGCTTTCTTTGTCTCTGCCTCTAGAATTCTTTCCATTTTTTATCTTCTCATTGCTGCTCTCTCCCCATCACTGTCATTCTCTCATTGCTCATCTGGCTCTCTAGCTATCAATGTCGCCGTCTTGCTCACACTGTTCATCTTGCTCACTCTCCCTCTCTTCTTCTATCTATCTGTCACTCTCTTTTTGCTTCTTGCTCTGTTTGTCTCTCTCCAGATCTTGTTCTAGCCCTTCTGTTTCTTTATTTACCTTCTCATTGTTTCTCTGTCCCAGTTATTCTTTCTCCACGCTTCTTGATCTGTCTATATGTCTCTTTATTCTCTCGTTTCTTTGTCCATTGCTTGAATTTTTTTCTCTCACCCTGTCATTCTTCCTGTCATTGCTCATCTTGCTCTCTTCCTCTCCTCCCATCAATATCGCCGTCTCTCTCACTGCTCTCTCTTCTCACTCTTTGCCACATACACATTTTTACTCTCTTCCTTTTTCTGCAATTCTCTTTTCTTCTTTGTCTCTCATTCTCTTCCTTGCTGAGTCTCTTCAGGGATCTCTACCTCATCCTCTATTTTTCTCATTGCTCTTTTTGATCTCTATTTCCATCTCTCTCTGCTGGGTGAACAGGTGTTATTGGTCAGACAGAGAGAGTAATTGAGGCTGAATCTGACCTTGTGGCTGAAGGTCGTGGCAGCAGCAGCAGGCGAATGCTCTGTCAGCGTTTTGCATATTTCTGAAACGGAGCGACGCAATCTCAGTAATGGTACAAAACCCAGAGGGAATCACTGATGAGCTTCCTTTCCCACCTCCTCCACTACCCCATCTTCTCCCCCTCATTCTCTATACTCATCCATCCGTCCATCCACTCATTCACCCAGCCATGCCGGTGTGACCTTTCCCACTTAACCACCGACTTTCATTGTCCTGAAGTCAGTGCAGTTCAATGTACGAGTGCAGGAACAGAAGCAGCTTGTCTTTCCTTCTTCAGAACCAGTTCATTACCACAGAATACATCACGTCTTCAGAGAAGTCCTTATTTTTCATTCCTTGGACATTCGTCTTTCCTCCTCACCCTTTCTCCTTGCGTAAGAGCCTTCAAACCTAAGCCTAAGATTAGAAGCAATGATAAACCCACAGAATAATGAATAGTATTATTATGCAAAGCCCTTGATAACGTGGATAACAGCCTTTACAAGGACAAGCGAAGATTTACGACTAGCTTTACCTCTGTATTTTACTTTGCAATTAAAGGACAACCATTTTTTAAAATGTATCTTAAGCAATGTCAGTACTAAAGAAGGGAAGTGCGCTCTACATGTTGTCCAAAGCTTCACTGAAATTGTGGACGAGCATCTGAGATTTGACAGGAAAACATTGTTCCTCTTTGATAAACTGTAAATATGTTTGTAAATATGTCACAGCAATAATACGACACTGCATGTGGAGAAATTTTGATGCTTTTTTTATTTTTTTCCTCTTTTCTCATGTTTTTTGAATAGTAAATACTGGTACCAGTAAAAGCCTGGACAGAATACACAAAATCAGGGACATGACTTAATTAGCTAATTATCTGCTGTAGGCTGCGTCGACCAGTTGTTGTCAACAAGAGATCATTCTCAGTGTATTCTAGGAGATCTGTCGATGTTCTCCCTCTTTCTTGTTTTTTTTTTTCCTGTCTTTTGTCTAAGTGCCCAGCCTGGCTGCGCAGTTACGAAAAGTGCCAAAAAAAAATAAAGTGTAATTTCCATAACAAAAGCCTTCAACATATGGCGGCCTACTCAAGAGCCTCCATATGGTCCTCAAGCGACAGAATTTAGATTTTTCACTTTCTTTCTTACCCTCCCCACCCTCTCTCGCTCTCTCCCTTTCTCAAAATGTGTGAAAAATGTTAAGCCATGATTGAGAACGAGTGGTTTTGATTTCTTTCCTGCTACTGTTATTAAAAGTGGGGATAATACTGTTGATGATGACGATGACGATGAAAGTAATAAAACCAATAGCACAAGCATTCAAAAGTCTCATTCTTGTAATTGTACTGCTTTTATCTAGACTTCTTTAATTCTGCGCTCTGTTGAAATGTTTTTAATTTCATAACTCACAATGTATCAGAGTAGCCTAAACCCAAAGCTTAAAAATATAGTAGAAGTAACAAATCAAAACTGATCTATGAAAATCAAACTTACAATTTCCACTTAACCTACAGGTAGACTTATAGGAAATCAAAGCTTTCTGTTCATACCCACACTTATAAGCAACACATATTGGCCTACAAAAATTCCATATTTACAACCAGTGCCAATAGAAATGCTCTGAAAGCTCTGCAGCTCCTGCACTTCCATTTCTAAAATGGTAAATATCTATGGCCCACTGACACCAACATCTCTTTCCTGTCCTCTCTGTCTGTCTATTCTTGGGTTGCCATTTATCCTTGTCTTATTTTCCTGCTTTTAATGCTGTTGATTCTTCTTTCATTGCTGATATTATAACTAATTGCAAAACAACAGCTTGACCCCTCCCTACAGCTTTAACTAAAGCATGTCTACTTACCCTGGTCTCTCATTTCACAAATCTATCCAGTCATTGGTTTGTGGTCAGGTCCTAAATATAATAATGCCTCAGTTACAAGTATACTTTAAAAAATATGATCTTGACACATCGGGCTTGAGTAACTACCACTCCACGCCATAACCACCAGTCTTTCATTTTTTTGTCCTCAAATGAACTGTTGCTAGTCAACTCCAAAATTATTTATAAACCAACAAGATTCTTCAAACTTTTCTTATCTAGATTCTGTCATGTCCACAGCACTGCAGCTGGTTTAAGTCACTAATGATCACCTCACGTCTGTGGGCACTGGTGCTCTGAGCATCCTTTTACTGTTATATTTAAGCACAGCCTTTGACATGGTGCATCATTCCAACCACCTGTCCAGGTTGTATGAGCTGGGCATCAATGACTCTGCCCTGAACCTGTTCACATCAGACCTAACCAACAGAATGCAGACTTTTACCTTATACCAGGAGTGTCCAACTCCAGTCTTGGAGAGCCAGATTCCTGCACTGTATGGTGATCTTCCTGATCAAACAAACGTGATTAAGCTCAGCAGGTAATAAGTATGTTTATTTGAGTTGTCAGAGCAGGGAAATCACCAAACTGTGCAGGAGTCCAGCCGTCCAGGAATGGAGTTGGACATATCTGCCTTATACTACACTTCATTGACCTCTGCTGTCACACAAGGTGTGAGATGTTGGGCTTCACTGTCTATGTACTTCCCTTTAGACATATATGTTGCTTGAACTATGAACCAGAATCCAGGTGTCATCTTTGATTAAACTCTCATTCAAGTCTAGTTAAAAGTTCTTATATTCACCTGCACAATATCACCAAATTTAGACCACCCCTCTCTCAGTCTGCTGTTATTTTCAGTGCTCTTTGTATTAAAATGGCATGTGTTTGGGGTTTCTGAAAAACCTTGCACAACTATCACGTATTATTATTATTAGTAGTAGTACTTGCTCAGCTGAGACATATTTGAGCAAGAAGGCTAAAATTGCTAACAAACACTAGAAAGTAAAGAGTCAACCACTTTTTTATGTCTCAAAATTCTCTCAAACCACAGCAGGTCATAATTTAGGTAACTTAAGCCATATTCAGAAGAGATACATTTTTAATGGGGTACTGGGGTAATTTTACAGGTGCTTCTCTGATTTTATTTTCATCCAAATTGGCCATGTCAGTGCTTTTCTCCCTCCTCCCCTGAGACAACTGCAGTCTGAATAATCAAGCTCAGCACTCTACTGACAATTTTAGTCCTGTCCAGTTGCCTTGCGTTGGAAAAAATATCATTTTGACTGCTGCTGCTTGCTGTATTTGGTCGCACATATCCACCAGAGACCCTCCTTTAGACTGCAAAACAAAAAATGGAAGCCTTTGAAGACTTTCCTCAAATTAGTTGGCCGTGGTGATAAAACTTTGGCTCGCATCGTACGCTACTGGGGAGAGTTTTATTTGGTTGAAAAGACAATACAACACACTAGAAATTCACTTGTCCTGCAGCAATTTCCAGATGAGAGTTTTATCACTGAGGAGATGATAAATGAATCCTGTCTGAAAGGGCTTTAGACTAGTTGATGTGGTTTAGGATATGGCATGACTTACTATATGCTATAAAAATGAATTAAACCTCACTGTACAGCTGAAAGCTGCGACAGGCAATTTTAAACAGCAGGTGCATCACACAGGCATATGAATGCTACAGATTACACTTGCAATTCAGTTATTTCTAATAACTCGGTAAAATTGCATTTTCCATCATAGCAGACATGAGAATAGCTTCTAAAGCCCAATACAGAGTCTGACAAAGACAACAGTGTCTAATTTAGTCTAACAAATTGAAGAAGCAACAGAAACCTCAAGTGGAATCTGATGTGTGCATATGCCTGTGTGATGTGTGCGAAAGTGAAGGGGCATCAAGATTTTGGCACAACACCTGTTTTGTCTAAAACAGCTGTTATAGATTTCAGATACACACTGACTTGTATTTACTCCAAAAATTTGAATATTGTAAAGTTTCATTTGTGTTTATAATTTAATTCAAAAAGTTAAACTGTCATATCTCTTCTATTTATTACCCAAAGTCACATTAAAAATGATATATAAATGTTAATTTATTCAAAATTAAATGTTCTAATAATGAGAGATGCTGGATTTTTGATTTTCATGAGTTATAACCCATACTGATCATCAGTTAAAAAAAACACGGCTTGAAATGTCACTTTATGTGTAATTAATATAAAATATCACAAATTATGGACAATTAACTTGGACAATACAGGTAGTCCCCGGGTTACGTTGTCCCCGAGTTACGATGTTTCGTGGTTATGACACGTCTCCCATTTACTGTATAAAGCCTTGTTTCGTGTTTGGTGTGCGCGGCGGAAGAATACACGGTTACACGGCTGTTTCATTTCATTATTAAACATATTTTATATGTTTTTTGATAATTACTGTGTTAGGATAGGTGTTAGGGTAGGATAAGTGCTTACAGTATGTTATTTATGTACAGTATGTACGTATGTTCCGACTTGCACCAAAATTCGGTTTACGACACGATGTAGAAACAGATCAACGTCGTAAATCGAGGACTACCTGTATTCTAATTTTTGATGTGTACATACCTTAAAAGTAACAAACTGTTTTCTAAACCACATCAAATGGCCTGTGTGATCTAAACGAAGACCTGGATGTGTTTTGAGTAGGTTGAGAGACTTTTTGAGCATTTACTCATATTTGACAGTTTATTGATCCCAAACATGGCGGAGTCTTTGGAAAATGACTTTTGGTCAAATCATACTAAGTACTGAGTAACTTCTAGAACTGCAGTAAAACTTGGTAAAGACCGAAATATTAATGACAAAGTCAATTCCTTTCCTCACAAATGAACTTGAGCAGACGTGCCAACATCTGAAAATTCAAATTCTAACAAAGTACAAATCAATCAAAACTGACCTTAATTGAGTGAATGTAACAGATGCCCACTTCTTCTAGGCATAATTCAAAATGCAATTCTCTGTAATGCACATGCATTCATATGCTCTTGTAATAGTCACAATATAAAGCACCTCCTGTGACCGTTTAGATTCAATGGCTTCCAGTCCCCTTTACCATAAATACCCCTCTGTCCCTGTTAGGAGCAATTTAATGCAGATGACTCGCAGGTCAGGGCTGCTAAAAGGCCATTAAAGGCGCATTCCCCATACCTTAATAAGGCATTGCTACAGAATCACGCCTGCTCTGACAGACAGTGATCACTGAGCAGGTATTATTCCTGACAGAACTAATACATCTGCCATCCCAGGAAGTAGTGGCTATTGAGCGCTGATCTAGGACCTACATCCACTTGTGAATTCTGCTGTGAACTATTACACAGCACTGGTCTCAGATCAGTGACATTGGACACAGCGTGAGCAGGATGAACCTGAAGGCAGAAGCATCTGTTCTGGTGCCATTATGCCATTCCTAATGATTAAAATTTAATGGAACATTGATTTTATGCTGGACTAGAGCGTTTTCTAGTGGCAGGGCTTAAAAAACGGTGAGAGAAATAGAGAACGGAGTAAAACTGAATTATGGCTTTAAGAGTAAGACTACCATAGACAGTGAGGTTAAAGCAGAGGCATATTCTGCTGTTCTACAAAAGCAGATGGAAAGACGGAGAGAGTCAGACATAAATGCAAAAGAGGAGAGTGGATTTTATTATTACAAAACATTGTTTTGTATATTTTCTACTCCTGCAGTTTTATCACAGTTTAAATATATTATTTTCCATGCGATACAATAACCTTGTTCTAAATACTGCAGACTAGAAAATGAGCCATCAGTTAAATGAAGAAGCAGATGTGTGATTTTTTTATATAATCCGGATAATACACTAATTGTTTAATGAAGTGCTCAGACACAGAGATTTATAACCAGATGTTGCAGTCCCAGATAATTAATTATTCAATAAATATACCTGCATGCCAACATGATGAAATTCAAAATAAATAAATATACTAACGTGCAGGAAATGCAAATATATTATTGCCTTGTTTTTTATACAATACCCTTTAATTTTTTAAAAATTGAAATATTATAATAAAGTCCAGAACACTGTGATTGGCTGAAACACAACATTTAAGACATCTTAACTCGACTTTTCAATGCGTCAAAATGTAAGTTATTTGAAACTGTTACAAGAGAAACAGCAAACAGGTTGAAACCTTTATTTTTAACCTTTAACAGTAAATTTGAACCAATACCAGTATGATATTTTGTTTCATTGTTGAATATTTGAGGACCTGTACCCATGAATGATGAAATATTATACTGGGATTTCTAATGAAATTAATTCCTTAATGTGAAAACAAAGCCATTCAGAGTGGCGTAATGTGAAATGCATAATTCTAAAGAAACGTACCAAGGTTGTTCACAGTGGTAGCAACCGAAAACAGACATCTGAAATGTTTGAAATGCCTGACACACTGTGTTATAGTAATTTTAAGTTAAGGTTTTGGCCTAAAATATATTCTTTAAAATCCATTCATGGTAAAGAGATGCACTGAAAGTCAAAAAGCAATTTAACCCAGTTTTGACCTCCGAGTTCATACATCTAGCTAGGTCCCCCCCATTGCATGCAATGCCAAAAAGCTGTGAGGGTGAAGTATGGATTCCTCTGACACACCTATAGCCAGTATCTGCATCTTTTGAACTATTTTTGATGCCCAGTCACTTGACAGTTTATCAGAGGAGAGTGCTGATAGTTTGATTTTGTCAGCTAACTCACATCCACACTGACTAGCAATACATAGAGTGATGGGAAAGTCATGGGTCATCCTACCTAGAGAGATCAAGGTCAAATATATTATTAAGGGGTCCCAGTTACAGTTGGCTCAGGCATCACCTGGGTGGAATTTGTGATTCTGATGACAGTGCCAGTGTTTAGACACTAGCAGTGTTATCAACATTATATACATGGATCAGCTACAACTTTAAGGATTCGTGGGGTGCTCCCAGTTTGCATTGGCAAGAATGGACAACTGAGACCAGCAACAGGGCCATTGGCACACAAGGTTCATGAAGTATGTTTGGGAGCAAAGGCTAGCCCATCTGGTACTGTAGAACAAATAACTGAAAAAAATAATGCTAACTTTGACTGAAGGGTGTCAGAACACACAGTGCTTACTTGGGTATAAAACTGCATAGCCACAGACATGTCAGAATGTCCATGTTGACCCCTGTCCACCATCAAAAGCATCTGCAGAACTGGACCTTACAACAATGGAAGAAGGTGACCTGGTCTCGTGGCACCAAGAGGGGTCATTAAAACAATACAAGCTAGCAGCATTGTGATGCTACTTTGACATGTACCACCTATCTACACATCGTCACAGATCAAGTGCTCCTCTTTGTCTTAATATTCCCTAATGGCAGTGGCCTCTTTCATGATAATGTGTCCTGCCACACTGCAAAAAATCTTCAAAAATGGTTTGAAGAACATGACAAAGAGTTCAAGGTGTTGACATCCTGCAAATTCTCAAGATCGCAACTCAATCAAACATCTGTAGGATGCTCTGGACAAACAAGAACTGCTGTCAGTTTCTACAGAGCATCTTCAGAAGTCTTGCTGTCTTGACAGGTCAGAGCTGTTTTAGTGGCACAAGAAGGACTTACACAGTATTAGGCAGGTAGGTTTAAGGTTGGGTGATCTGTGTATTGCGCAAAAACTTAGACATGCAAGTTTCCTTTTTATTTTGGATTATAAATATAATGACTATTTGTGTTGAATTATGGCTCTATTCACCAACATCATAAAGACTTCTCTATATTGCACCATTTCATATGACAACACCTTGAATGACTCGCCAATTGTATTACGATTGGGTGGAAACATGGTAGCTTACATTTCAATATGTTAATTAGGTCTTTAACTCAATTAAAATAAATTGTAACAGAGCAGAGAGATCTTTGTGGTTGTATTTGATCACATTTTACGGGAGCTTATATAATCAAAGTCAAGTGTTGAACATATCAACTGTAATTAAAACAATGATTACTGCCATTTACAACAATGAAAGGTGCAGAATGAAATAACATGATGTGTGTAAATGCCTTGCTCTGTTTGATACATCTCACTGGAACTCTGAACTACGGGTGGAGATCTTACAAAAAGCCATTTGTGGGAGAGCCATTAGGTTGCATAAAGGATAAATAATTAATAACCATCTGCAATATTGAAAATACAACAGTCAAAAGCTCAGTTGTTTGAGAAGAGTCTGGCCCAGCATAACCTTGTGCAGTCTGGAATAAAGTTGAGAGAGCGAGAAAAAAGAAGAGTGTGGGTGGATCTGCTGTTTAATTTGTAACCTGTGTATCATTTACAAGTGTCTTGCATTGAAAAGAAAGTAAAGACAAGAGGAGAAGAAGAAAAGAACAGAAATGCTTGAAAGATTAATGCCCTTGTGGAGCTTAGATGGGCTTCTTCATGTCAAGTACATTTAGTGTTTATCCACTGAGTTACACTAAAACCACCTAACTTTGTGAACTATTTACTCAACAATTCTCCAAACCATCCTCAAAAGCAGTGTTTCCTAATCCTGGTTCTTGAGGCACACTGCTACCTGCATTTTAGTGTTTTCTTCAATAGTGCTCTCATTTTCTTTATTTCCAAGACACCTGATCCAACTGTCATCTTATGAAATATTGGTTTGTTACAAGTGGTGAAAGCACTAAAATGTGCAGGGCAGCATGCCGCAAGGACTATGGTTGGGAACACTGCTCTGAAGCCTGTTGTCTTCAGCTGTTCACTTCATTAGAGCACTCTCTGGTGGTCAAGACTGTAGTAACAAACATTGGACAAATGGTGGTTTCGAACACACTCAACTCTTGATTATTCCTTTAATTATCAGCATAGTGATAGACCCATTAGATGATATCAATTAATTATAATAATATTTTTTGGTTTGACTTTATTTGGATAATTATCTGGTAAACCTTTTTAAAATATTATAGACTGGACACCTGGAGGTATTTAGGTATTTTATTCAGTGTCCCTTGAAACAATATATTGTTGATAATAGAGTAATCTTCTAGTTATCTGTAACCCAAGTTATCCACCTCAAAGCAAAAAAACATTTTCAAAATATTAGGCTTTGTGGATTTTATTTTTAATATTAAATGTTTGTTACTGAAAAAGTTATGCATCTCAGAAACTGTGATGAGATTTATTATTACTTTTTGGAAAAAAAGTAATCTCAATGCTCATTATTTTACGTTTGTATTATAACCCAAACAAATCTCTCCCAAAGTGCAAAAAAACCCTCAAACACCATAGAAGTAAGTTCTTCAACTCGTTACATGCGAGTGCAAAAGTGATACTGAACAAAACAGAGTCAACGAGAGTGGAGAAACAAGATCAGTGACACCACAGTTAACACAATGGACAAAAAAATGTCAAAAATGGACAAAAATGTCAAAAAAGTCAAAAATTTACAAAAATGGACAAAAATGTCAAAAAAGTCAAAAATTTACAAAAATGTCAAAAATGGACAGCTCAGAAGCTGACGACAGAAGAGAAAGTGGATAGTTAACAAACTCTGCAACAACAGATGAACTATAAACACTAATTTTACATCTACAAGGTTGACCAACAAGGGAAAAAAATGTGCAAAAGTTTATCCACCTGAGAGAATTAGATTTTATTTATTTAGATATTTATGCTGTGCACCAAGCATTTATGTGCTCTAAAAGATGCAAATATTACAATAAATAAATCCTCTCATTATGGCATTACAGTATTATTTGTAAGCTCCAACATCTGGATTGGTTAGAAAATGTTATGTCATATCATAAGTGTAGCTGATGAATCCATGTGATGACTAACAGCATTGAGGAGAACATCAGGGACCTAACTTTATCCTTCACACTAGCTCAAGCAATGGACTTCCAAAGACAAATGGTTTTAAATAATGTGCCCAAGATTTCTGTGCAGTGCTGATTGCTGGCATAAGATAAATGGTAACATGTGGGCAGACCGGTGGCTTAGTGGTTATTACTTTCACCTCTCAGCTATGGGGCCTTGGGTTTGATTCCACATCTGGGTGGAGTTTCCATGTTCTCCCTGCATTTGCACTGGTTTTCCATGAGGTCTCCAGTTTCCTTCCACAGTCCAAAAATATGGATTGGTTACTCTAAATTTTCCTGATTTCTGTGTTTCCCCAGCAATGGATTGGCACCTTGTCCTGGATTTGGCTAGAATATTGCAATGCTCAATTAAGGGGCAGGTGGACTCCCAGTATTTCTGAACTGGATTAAGTGGTTACAAAGATGGATGGATGAGTAATCCTGGCTAACAAAGCATTATAAGAATATTCAGCAAGGTCTGTAAAACGTTTAAAGAAAGTTAGTCTGTAATGTTACAGAAACAAAGATTCTGAAAACGTGACATAATGGTTTGCATTACAACATTTTTAGAACATTTCTCACAAAACCTTCCCAATCAGACAATGTTATGGCAATGTTTGAAGTGACAATAGGTTTCATTGGTTCTGAATATCATGAAGTCAGCTCATTTGATTGGGAGAGAGGAACATTCATTCAGTCGGTCGTTCATTTGAGCTGGAGGACATGTCAGGCCATGTTTGCTTCATATAATTGATCTAAATACGCTGTTTATGCATTATTATTGTTTTTGAAAGGGAATTTCTCTGTGCATGTGGTCAGTATTTTAACGTACTAGATAATACCTACTCAGTGACGATCCTGAAGGGTCTATATTAGGCAGACAAATTGGTCTTCAGTTACAATCAGGGTAGGTAACCAGTGAGTGACCAGCTAATAAAGTGATCAGTGAGGGTTAGACAATGAATTTTTGCATTTCTAACAACCGTTTCAAGCAATGCTCCATCTGATATACTATCAGTTTCAGTTGAATAACCATAAACCTGGAACTAGTCCATTGAAATACTGCAACATGATCACATTTAAGTAACGTGAAAGAGGAGCAGGATATGAATGTCATTGTACAACTATACAGGAAGTCATGCAAGACTTACAGATGAGCAGAGGACAAATTAGAACGCATCCTCATAAATAAAGAGTGGGACTCACATACGCTGTCATAACTGGCATTTATTACAACAGTTGCACAGACTTTTATCAGGTGTACGCACAAGTGTGCACTCTTGTATTTATGAAGTCATCCAGAGTCTGTGGTGCTGTAAGCATAAAATTTGTAGTTAAGGCTGTAAAAAGACCTTACATGGAAACAAAGAGAGAACATTCAACTCAAAAACTCCAGAAACTCTACTTTAGCTTCTATTACAGACCCTTAACAAATCTTAGGCTGCCTTTTCCTTGTTTTTTTTTCTTTTCTTAAGGCAGTTTCCAGACACAGCATCACTGCAATTATATAAGCGCTACTTTTAAGGCTCGACAATTTGTCTTGGTTGGGTACAGCGCGTCCCAGCCGACCGAAGCCTCATTAAAAGCCTTCTCTTCCGCGCCGCGTTTCATCGCCTGTGACGGCCAGGCTCTTTAGCTGGCCGTGCTTGATGTTTTGCGTTGTTTGTGCGAGAGCCCATCTGCTTGGTCCTCCCTCCGCTGGCAGGAGGTCCACGTTCCCCTTCTGGTGCGCTTCTGAAGCGCTGTCAGAAGAAGAAACTCAGGCCTCTTAGAAATCACGTGGCACACTCTTCATCAGCAATCCACTGAGAAAAAAGTCAAAGACAGTGGCTGGAAATAGAACCAAAAACTTGCAAAACAATCTTCAAGAAGGTGTGGTTGATATATGAGAATAGATCCAGTACAGGAACTGAAGCAGGACTGGATGTCACTTGACTTACATTGTAGAGATAATCAGTTGCATTGGTAAGAAATCAACTGTCTGTTCTTCACAGAATGTTTCTGTTAATAAGTTTAGTAAGTAATTCATTGTGACTAATCACAAAGCTCAACAAGTAGGCTCTAAAATTAGTCTGCATAATGAAGAAGATCAAGTTAAACTTCATGAAATTCAGTGTCATTAAGAACATTACTCTTTTAAGGGGTCAGCTGTGGCCTGAAGACTTGAGAAGTGGACGTTTGACGAGGGGAATAGCACCAAATTCAATATGAACAAGCAGTGCCTAGCCTCACCTTTTTTTACTATTAAACTAATAAAATTCCAGACTCCTCAAGGGCCGTCATCACACTTGGGACCCTGGTAACTCAGTCCATCTTTTCAGCCCACTACAACACTCCTACATGTGACTGAACACACCTGAGCAAGGCACCCAACTGTGGGTGCCCCAACTGATGGGGCTTCTCACTGCTCTGGGCAAGTTTATGCTCACTGCCCCCTAGTGTGTGTGTTGGTGAACTGATTCCAATTTCTTTCATTTTGTTCATGCATTTGTGCATATTGTGTTTTACATATAGCACACACCGATAATTCAGCAACAAACAACAACAATAAAGAACTGACGAGCCAAATGGGAGATCATTCTTGAACAGTCCATGTCTGTAGAAGAAAGGGGTAGGGGACTATCCGTGACCCTGATCAGGATTAAGCAGATGGAATAATGGATTTATGGGTGCGTAAATGGGAGTAAAATATTCTAGAATAGTGTGAAAGGGAAAAAAAGTTCTGGAATACTGTGAATTTGGGAAAATATTTTAGAACTTGGTGAGAAAAATTCACATGATGACACAAAAATAAACCCTCTTCATGGGTGGATAAGACTCCCTGATGTAGAAATGAATCACTAACGACTTCATAACCACAGTAAATGATCAATAAAACATTTTATTTGAATAATTAATAATAAATTGTGTTGCTCGTTTTCCAAAAGTGCAGTTGTGTTGGGTTGGTTGCCAGCCTTTACCCAGCATTGTGGTTGATAAACCCTCCATTAATCACTCTACTGAAATAGTCCACAGCTGTTTCTCTTGAGATTGAGGCAGTGAATATTTTTTTTACAGCAAAAAATCAAAACAAATGTGTTACAACGTTTACATGTGGCATTACAGCCAAACACTGGCCATTTGTACCAAATGTTACAATTTCTAAATTCTACACCATTCTCATCTGTTAAGCATTATTCATCTGGAAGTGTCTTGAATCCCTTTGTTTACAAATATGAATTTGGTTTATAGAAGAGAACATTCCAAAAACAGTGAATGAATGTGCATTCTAAAACAGTGTAAAAGGTGTAGCACAGGGGTGGGGAGCTCAGGGCCAGAGTCCAGTACTGTTTACGGACTTCTGTGCTATGTCACAACACCTAATGATGATTATCTACAGAGTTGAATCAGGCATGCTTGAGGAGGAACATCACCAAGCTATATATAAAATCTGGCTCTCCAGGACTGGAGTTCCCCACCCCTGGTGTAGAATGATTGAGGTCATTAATTTCATACATACAATGTAATTCACTATAGTTTTTCCATGTGCATCAGTATACATTGTTTGTACAGTATTGCAGTGGCTTATAATACTGTAAGACTACACTTTATACTCTCCACTGTTTACAGACAGTGACATTTCAGAATGACAGAACAAATGAGTACATTATGTCTACCTTATGTTTAAATCCAGGAATAAGTGACAGCTCTTACTTCCTTGGTTGTGCAAGACCTCAAATTCAAGTTCTCTTACGAAGGGGGATGAGAAGAAGAAATCATCTATAACGTAGCAAGACATTCATAGGATTCAATGTGCACTTGCTTCACCATCAGCCTCAGACGGTCTCTTTGCTCTTACGGGTGCCATCAACACCCCTCTCCCTGCCCACTATTTGAACCCTGATGGCAACCACTGAATAAAAAAAATACCAATTTCCCATGAATTCATGACTATTCTCAATATCTATGAGATGTTAAATTTCTTGTGTTGACAGAAGCTGTTATGAGCTTAAGCTTGCCAATTAAAATAACTGAACCCTAAACCTGGTCATGAGCTTTGGGTAGTCATAGAAAGAATGAAATCAGGAATACAAGCGGCTGAAATTAGCTTTCTGTGCAGGGTGTCTGAGCTCTCCCTTACAGAAAGGAAGAGGAGTTCAGACATCCAGGAAAGACTCATGAAAAAAATAAAGGGAACACTTAAATAACACAATGTAATTCCAAGTCAACCACACTTCTGTGAAACCATCTGGCCAGTTAGGACACAACACTGACTGTGAATCAATTTGACCTGCTGTTGTGCAAATGGAACAGACAACAGGTAGAAATGAGATGCAATTAGCAAGACAACCCCTATACAGGAGTGGTTCTGCAGGTGGTGACCACAGACCTTTTCTCTGTTCTCATCCTTTCTGGCTGATGTTTTGGTCACTTTTGCATTTTGTCAGCTCTCACCATAGAGGTAGCAAGAGGCAATGTCTACAACCCACAGAAGTTGCTCAGGTAGTGCAGCTCATCCAGGATGGCACATCAATGTGAGCTGAGGCAAGAAGGTTTGCTGTGTTTGTCAGCACAGTGTCCAGAGCATGGAGCAGATACCAGGAGACAGGCCAGTACACCAGGAGACATGTAGGGGGCCGTAGGAGGGCAACAACCCAGCAGCAGGACTGCTACCTCCTCCTTTGTGCAAGAAGGAACAGGAGGTGCAGAGCCAGAGCCCTGCAAAATGACCTCCAGCAGGGCTCTAATATCCATGTTTCTGCTCAAACTGTCAGAAACAGACTCCATGAGGGTGGTATGAGATTTTGAGTATGATTCCAAATCCAGACCTCCAAGGGGTAATAATTTTGATTTACATTGATCATTTTTATGTTATTTTGTTCTCAATGCATTCCACTATGTAATAAATAAAGATTTTCAACTGGAATATTTTATTCATTGAGATCTCGGATGTGTTATTTTAGTACTCCCTTTATTTTTTTGAGCAGTGTATTATCTGAGTGTTCACAATCAAAATGCAATTCAAAAATCACGAAACAATAAAAGGTAACTTAATTATGAATGATATTCCCATGCGTTTGTTTTCCTGAATTTTTGAAAACATCAATAAAAATTATGTATATGAACATAACTGAGAAATTACAAAAGAAGAAGAACAGATGAAAAGGCAGAAAGACGCTTATTTGCATTAAGAAGTTAAAAAGGCAATTTCAAGGTATAGATTAAAGTTGGTTTGTGACTAAATGATACTGCCAGTGGGAATTCCCCAAATTAAAATCCATTTTAGTTTTGGAGTCCGTGTCCATGGATCTCAGCCAAGCTGGAGTATAATATAAAATGAGCAGTCGGCTTTACTGTAGTACAAATTAGCTCTACAAAACCTGTCACCACAGCGCCTATATAAATCCATTTCAATTACCTGAATGGCATGTGCATAATCCAACAGCAAAAGCTCCTTGCCATCATTATCACTTTAAATGCACAGAACAGCATTTGGCTGTATGGAGGAGAGAAGAGAGAGAGAAAGAGAGAATGAGCATGCGAGTGAACAGGGTATAAATAAAAATAGCTGGTGTATCTGCCGACAGGCACTTGGCAGGTAATTTTCTGCAGCAGCTCCAGTGATTGGAGTCTCGTGGGAGTCAAAATCTAATATTAACAGCTAATTATCATGTGTGAGCTGTCCCTTGCATGACCTAGAGTAAATCACACATGCACATTCACATATATACAGGCTGCTAGAATGCACACATGATGTATGACCAGAATGATTAGGATGACAGATTAGCATTGGCAATACTTAGATGATGATGACAGACATTCTGCTTTAAAGTTGTGAGGAACGACAGGCTTGAGTGACAGGCTGGGACTTGAAAAGCCTGTCACCATTTTCTATCAACTAAACAATGCAATGGTCGAGAGAAAGGGTCCTTACGATGCTTTTGCTGACCATTATTTTAATGAGGTGCTCATTAGCACATAAGTTCAAACACATAGCTGTACATAATGACTGTCAGGCACCCTGTGTTCCATTTCATTAGCTGATTTGGCAATTATCTGGAAAGCCTGTTTGATATGTAAATGTATCAGCTGCATACATTTACAGCCCACTACAGCAGAATGAAGATGACTACAAAAAATTCAGTTTCCCAGTAAAAATGTCATTAAGGGTCTAAGCAGTGAAGCTGTGGGAGTCTCTGAGTTTTGTTAAAACGCCGCCATTTTTTTTTTTTTTTTACACAGTTGTACTTTGAAACTTTCCCACATGCTCACCAAGGCCTGTTTGAAACTTGAGCATAGAAACAGGCTAATACCTCTTACACCACTATCAGGTCAAACAGGCAATACATACATGTGAAAAATAAAGTACACCCTCTATGAATTCCATTTTATATATCAGAACACAATAAAAAGATTCTTAGAAGGTCTTATAATTAAGTAAATACAACCTCAGATGAACAACACACAATAAATTCCACCATGTCATTATTCACTTAACACAAATTAAGCCAAAATGCACAAGCAGTGTGTGAAATATTAAATACACCCTTACTGCTTCCATAGGAATTAAGATGGTAAATAGTAGCCAGGTCCTGGTAATCTAATGCACTTGATTAATTGATCTAATTGAAGTTTGAGCACCTATATAAAAACTGAAGTTTTTGCAGTTTGCTGGTCTAGAGCATTCAGGTGTATACTAACACAATGCCAAGGAGAAAATACATGATCTTAGACAAGCAATTGTTGCTGCTTATCAATCTGGGAATGGTAACAAGACCATTTCCAAACAACCTGAAGACCATAATTCTACAGAGAGAAAGATGATTCACATGTGGAAAACATTTAAGACGAATGCCAGTCTTCCTAGGAGTGGACATCCAGGCAAATTCACCACAAGATTTGGGCAGCACGGTGGCTTAGTGGTTAGCACGTTCACCTCTCAGCGCTGAGGTCTTGGGTTCGCGTCCACATCTGAGCGGAGTTTCCATGTTCTCCCCGTGTCTGCGTGGGTTTCCTCCGGGGACTCCGGTTTCCTCCCACAGTCCAAAAACATGGAGGTCAGGTGGATTGGCAAAAAAAAATTACCCTGGTGTGTATGAATGTGTATGTCTGTGTATGAATGTATGTATGTATGCCCAGATATAGTTGGCACTCTGTCCTGGGTGATTCCCTCTAGAGCTCGATGAAGTCCTCCAGGTGGACGGTCGCTTCCGGTTGAGAGTACACTGTGCACGATTGGCTGCCGCTTCTCGCCAGTGTGTGTGTGTGGTTGAGTGTGTGTGAATGGACTGTGTTGATTATAAAGCGCCCTTTGGTATCTAGAAAGGCGCTATATAAGTGTAACGTTCAAGATCACACTGCAATGCTCAGAAAAATTGTAAAAAAAAAAAAACCCAAGAGCTACATCTCCAAATCTACGTGCCTCTGTTAGCATGTTAAATGTAAAACAAAATCATGACAGTACCGTTAGAAAAAGATTTAACAAATATGGCTGGTTGAGTGTTGTCAGGTGAAAAGACTCTTCTTTCTAAAAATAACAGGACAGTTTACTAAACTTACAAAGCTGCATCTGAACAAAGACACAAGAACAATGTCCTTCGTACAGATGAGACAGAACTGGAGAATTCATTCTGCAGAGTGTTTGCACATCAGCACAAACACCTCATGCAGACTGGCAAGACACTGTGACATAAATCAATTCCTAAGAAGCTTGAGGAGAAAGACGCTGGCAAGAAAACATAGATAATTTAAAGAAACTGTGTTGCTTCAGTCTGTAATGTGAATATTCATGACGTGCAATTCCAAAAGTTTACATTTAGTGTAAATCAACAAAAAAAAAAAAAAAAAAAGAAAATGTGGGATGTGCAAAACCTGAAATTCATAAATTTGACCCTTACATGGCATTTTTATGGTATTAGCAGTGTACCTTCTTTTGTTAAAAGTAACCATGCACCATATTTTTGTAAGAGAATGCCAGACTCTGAAGAGGTGTGTGTGTGTGTGTGTGTGTGTGTGTGTGTGTGTGTGTGTAAGGCCAGTTCATGTTGGACATTTCATATAAAACTATTCAAAATGATTAAGCCAATAAAATAATAAAGAAAAGCTTTAAAATTACTTTAAATTCACTTTCCATCATAGATGGAACATTAAAAAATTAGTCAAGACGAGAGTCGACCTCTAGCGGTGAGGGAGGTGTACAACATCAACACTGGAATATTTTTTTGTCTATTTAGATCTCATTCTCAATCACGGGTAAAAAGCACGTCTTTACAATCTACAACAACCAGCAGAGTTCAGTTTACTAGTTTATTATTAATAAAACGATGGCATGACTTCATAACGGTTATTTATGAAGGTATATGTATGACAATAAGACGAGACTAGAGTTGATTTGATAACATTTATGTTGGCAAACGTCTAAAAGTTTAATATGTTGTTTAACTGTAGATGTATTTAGATATTGCCTTTTAATCGAGTTTAAACTGAGGATAGTCTTATGTCAAAACGGTCCTGTAAGCTATAATAAAACCTGCTAGTTCTATTGTAGTAAAAATAAAACACTTTGTCCGCTTACCTCTTGTAATAAAGACATTTCTGTCAGTCAGAACAGACGGAACGTTGGACGTCAAACATGTCGGACTTGAATTTCTCCGCCCATCGCGTCTTAACCAATCAGATTCGTCACCACTCATCAGCTGTAAACCAATCACAGTAGTGCAGTTTTATTGAACGCGTTAACTCCTGAATTTCTCTGCTGATGACAGTGATAAAATAATATTTCATACAATTATGTTACATATACTTTAGTTTATTTGTGATAATAACAAAATAAGGAAATTCTTTAATTGACCCTGGCTTATTATGTTAAATACATTTTGGATTTCAGATAGAAATGTTTTTAAATGGAAAAGGACTGACATGGCAGTTAAATCTGCGGAAATGACAAGTTCATGAGAGCATATCTAACATTTTGAAACTACATCCTAAAAATATGGCAGGCCGTTTTAACACTTACATTCCAGATATCTGAAACTGATTTATGACTAGACATATTAGAAAATTAAGATATCTCTAATTATATTTTGACTAGACAAAATACCTATTTGAGATATCTCTAATTCCATTCTGATTAGTCGAATGACATCAGATTTACCATTGATTTGTATGGTGCTTTCAATTCAAGATATCTTCAATGAATTACTGACTATCTGAAACTCACATTTCAGATATCTACAAATAAATTATGACTAGTCATAAAGTTAATTCAAGATATCTTGTTTTTTTATTTTGACTAGTCATAATTCTAATTAAATATATCTTAAATGACACCATATTTCAAGATATCTTAAATGCATTTTTAGATATTCGATAAATAGTTTTGACAAGTGAAAACTGAATTCTAGATATCTTGAAAGCAAATAATGACTAGGTAAAACTAAATTTAAGATATCTAGAATTAGAATTTTGATTAGTCAAAATTCCATTTAAGATAATTGAATGAATTAGAGATATCTTGAATTAGAACGCTTTTCTATTTAAGATATCTTAAATTAACATTCTGACTAGTCAGAATGACGTTTGAGATATCTTGAATTAGTATTATGTCTAGTCAAAACGTCACTAATTTGTGTAGCATTTTGGCGGAAAGTTTAAAATGCATTTTAGTCCGCAATGTCAGATCAATCCAGCTCAAATTCTTGTGTTTTTAACACGACTTTAAGCGCTGCAGCTCGTGCTCATCATGAATTAAGAAATACGGATGATTTATTCTCTATACTGTGGCATTTTTGTACAATTTTGTCCAGAACGGCCAGCGCCATTGCAGCCACCTGAGATTCTACACTACAGGAAATTGTTTGGACAGCTCCAGGCTTCCTAGGTCCAACAAAAATATCCAGTCCAAAGTCAGTCTAAAACCCGCCCTTCAGTAGCTTAAACTAGCCCAAAATATGTCTATCACACGTTTGAAGCAAATGTCAAAACAACTATGAGTGTACGACTTAGTGTTTTGTTTATAAGGGATTTATTATCAGTCCATCAAACCTTTCTTTTTCCCAGTCTTTGCAATACCGCCTCTCGTATTTCCCCATTTACCTGGCATATTAGCTATTGACATTTTTCTCTTAACCTTCTGTATGTCTCTCTCTCTCTCCTTTTCAGGATATCTTTCTTTATAGTGTTAGTGTTTCAAATAAGCCCAATTTGACATGAAAACCGTGAACCGGGCAACTACGGACAGCTCAGTGATGCACAAAGGGGGCTTACACGCAATCGTTTAATTCAGATATCTAAAAATATTATTTTGACTAGTCATAATTACGTTTGAGATATCTTGAATTGTAATTACGGATGTGACCCGTCAAATGACGAATCCAGTGACGTCATTTGCGATATTTTGAAAGGAATTTTGACTAGTCAAAATATATCTTGAATTATTGTTCTTACTAGTCAGAATGTAATTTTCAGATATCTTATATTACCATTCGGGATAGTCATAATGTAGTTTTGTCTAGTCATAATTACGTCTGATATATCTTAAATATAATTACGGATAGTCAGACAAACAGATTAAATGTTAAGACGGCCTGCCATACTGAAACGACTTCAAAGCTGTTGTGGTACATGAACACACCCACAATGTGACGCAGATCCTGAGCAGCGCAGAAAACTGAGCAGAGTTGCCAGGTTCGCGGTTTTACGGTCAAAAAATGGTCAACACCGGCTATTTTGAAAATGTAGGCGAAAGTAAAATTGCTGAGTTTTGACTCCTTTAGAATGTTACAATCGCTGCCAAAAAGCTCTCTTAGTAACACGTTAGAAAATGAATAAACATTGTTTGAGAAATCCGAGACTAGATTAGATAAAAAATTAACAGAATATGATCTGAAACCATAGATTAAACCAGAGAGGTCTATACTAAAATATAATTTAAAATACTAGAATTATATTCTCTCACAGCCTTACACTACATTTAATAATATACACATACACATATGACATGCGTCAAAAGAACAAAATAAACAAGAAAATGAGTGACAACGTAAGATTTAAATAAAATTTAAGAATACACACTTTTCCTCAAACGTCTGTAAATAGATGCTTTAGATTTTGGCCTAGTTTAAGCTTGTGTATGGCTGATTTCTGGCAGAAAAAGCTCAGGATAATTTTCCAAGACCTGGCAACCCCGCACTAACTTCCGGGATTATTCAGAAAGTAATCGTGATGTTGCGAGTTTTGGACAGAATATTAAAGAGCGTTTACAGCAGGTTTACTGTCAGCTGTCTACAACAGTCTGCTCTTAGCAGTCAGACCAGCATGGGCAGTCTTAATAACGAAAACCGCTCCATTCATTCTGACAATGTTGAGGAAATTCATAACGTCCCAGTAGATGTGATTATTCGACCAATTCCTTCAGTTTTAAACGAGCAGAAAGTTCAGAGTTTAATGGATACAATAAAGGTAAGCCTTCAAATATATTTAACGTTTAAAAGAGCACATAAGGACTTTGAAGTCATTCAGGCTATGAATGAAGACATAAGAAATTATGTAGTAACATTGAAAGTGTTAAACAAACAAAAGTATGTTTTAGATATTCGGTTCTTCAAAGTAGGCACACAACCGATGTCTCAAACACATTAAGAGGGCAAGAAATGCAAGTCGTTAACTCTTGACAAGGCGTCATTCCAGGTAACTACCTCATAAAGCTGACTAAGGACACCTCTTGTCATCTAAGATAGAGGTGCCTTCTTTGAAGAATCTAAAATATAAAACATAGTGTGGTTTGTTTAACTTATTTGTTTACTACAGTAAAACATACGTATTTCTTCATAGTTTGAATGACTTTAGTATTAATCTACAATGCAGACAAATTTTAAATGATGAAAAACCACGGAATGAGTGGTCCAAACGTTTGACTGGTACTGTATATTAAGAAAAAAACGTGATTAAAGCTATATTTACATATTTAAATGACAATGTTTTGTTGCCATTAAAATGAGCAACATTTTCTACAGTGCTATACAATTTATATATATTATAATATTGCTGTAGTCACATAGTAGTCTACTTTATTAGTATCCTGTAGTATGTAAAGAAATGCCATAGCAGTCTTTGAGAGGTGTTAATGGCTCATTAAAATGACAGACAACAGACTCCTGTTAACAGAGAAAATAAAATATATATGTGTTTAGTTTTATTAACTAGAATGCACATTAATATCAACATTTGCACAGGAGACGTCTGACATCAGAGTTGTCCCTCCCATAGACGTTTTATGGATCACTGGAGAAAAAGGAGGTAACTATTACTACTCTTTTGGAGGCTGCCATAGATTTGCTGCTTACCAGAGGCTGCAGATGAAATCTATTCCAGCCAAAATCATCAAATCAAACATTTCAGACCTGCACACCTACCTGGGAGCTTCTACACCTAATCTACAGTGATGTGAAAGAGAATGAGACCTCCAGTGGACTACAGTTGTACTATGATTGTATCCATCTACCAACAGCCACTCAAAGTGCTTGAGACACAAAGAAACACCTGATTGATACAAAGTTTCATTATTGCACAGTGCCAGTGACAACTCTATTGGTCATAACCATAATTGTGCTTAATCTTTTATTTTTTATTTTTATTATTTTATATAATTTTTTTTACTTTATTTCACAATCATTAAAAAAATGTATACACTGAGGAAAGTTCTAGATATTTTTTATAAATGTTCTGGAACAAAATCAGGAATTTGAGCAAGAAAATATAAAATATGAGCTGTGTTATGAATGTGTGAGAACATGAGAGGAACATGGTTAAGTTTTGAATGCCTAGTTTTTGTACATGTACATGCACTGCTGATGTTTACCACAAGATGGCATTGATGCTCTATTAAAAGATATATATTTTTTCATATTTCTGTTTATAATTCACAGACTGTGACTATGTTGATGTACATATTTGCATTATGTTAAAATATAAATGAGATAAATTAAATTTTAAACAAATGATTATTTTTAGATGTAATTTTTATTATTGTTTCTCTCCAAGTAGTCTTTGTTTCAGTTACTGTGGTGCTGAGTGCAGAGGAATTTGTACTGTATGTTGTTCCAGGTACCAGGTACACAGACTGTGCTTCTGGTCCTGATTCTTAAACCACAATTTTCTACAACTTCTTTTACTAATTTGTCCCATAGATGATGCCACTATGGCCCAGTGTCTGATGCTAACTCAAATGCCTAAACCACAATGTGGCCAGTGACTGATGTCCTGTTGGTTATCCTGACCACAATTTGTCCAACAGCATGTGGTGTTCCCAGTAAACTGGCTCCTCGATGTTCCTCAGACATTCTGCATCACAGCCTGCTGAGACCATAAAGTTCAGAGGTCATATCAGATTTCTCAGGGTAGTAGGAACACTAATATGTGGACTATATTCACACTCTAACATATATATATATATATATAATATACAAGTTTATAGTATGTGAGTCTGTAGGTAAATTCAAATGACAAATGTTAGTAGTTTACATGCAAATAGTTTTGTTTTTCTGTGTTTATATAAAATTGGACCGTTTTGTTTTTTTTAGACAAATAGTTCTAAACTTGTTCTTAAAGGAATTTTCTATATGTAAATATTGTATTTAACATATGTGATAATTTGTAAAGTGAATGTGGCCTAAAATTTGTCTGTATCACCTACTCAAATGAATACAGTTTGATGCTCTGCTAAATGATGTCATTAAGGCAGAAATGGAACATCTGAACCAAATCAAAAAGTTGAGTTTGACATGTCATGAAACTAGACTATCCACTGACATTCCTTCCAACAAGCTGTTAATCAGAGCAGGATATGTTTGGGGTCATGTGTCATGAGAACCAGACCATATTGTGGACTGGACACAAAAAAAAAAAAAAAAAAATGAATGCAGCAACTTTGGTGATATTACCCTACTATATATAGACAGGTTTGAAAGCTGGGCCTCAAATTCCCAGACTGTCCTTGGATTTCAGAAGACTTGGACTATCAAGAGGAGTTCTTTTGTGCATGTTGAGGTGATGGACTTTGGCTAATAAATTATTTTTGAGATTTTCAAAGTTGATGCACGTTTTCAAGGGAGCTCTATTAACTATGTACAGCATACACTTGACTTGAGCACTTTCTTTAGGTATTTAACAGGCGTATAGCATTGAGAATTGAATCTTACTGCATTTTCTTTGTAATGTTTGTAATGTGAACACAAATCAAAATGTGTCACTGAGTCTCAAAAACAGCCTGTTCTGAATTAATTGTATTTGTATTTGTAATGTCACAAATTTCACTGTTCCTTCTACAGCAGTCTAACCTGCCCAACGTTCACTGAAGTTATAAGGAGTGTTTAGACCTGATTGACTTTTGGCTGAATTGCTTTGCAGGGCAGCCATTCAAAAGGAAGCGTAGTGACAAAAGCAGACTGTTTTGCTTAAATAGATATGATTTGCAATTTGTGGTACACAAAACCTCATGTATATTGTAAGTTGACTTCAATGGGAAAAATTAAGTATCAGAAAATGTAGGATTTGGTCTTTCTAATTCCATTTTTTTTTGTTTCTAAGCATTTGTGACTGTAATGCACTGCTCAAAAAATAAAGGGAAAACTTAAACAACACAATGTAATTCCAAGTCAACCACACTTCTGTGAAACCAACCTGTCCAGTTAGGAAGCAACACTGACTTTGAATTAATTGTACCTGCTGTTGTTAAAATGGAACAGACAACAGGCAGAAATGAGAGGCAATTAGGAAGACAACCCCTATACAGGAGTGGTTCTGCAGGTGGTGACCACGGACCTTTTCTCTGTTCTCATCCTTTCTGGCTGATGTTTTGGTCACTTTTGCATTTTGTCAGTTCTCTCACCATAGAGGTAGCATGAGGCGATGTCTACAACCCACAGAAGTTGCTCAGGTAGTGCAGCTCATCCAGGATGGCATATCAATGCGAGCTGTGTCAAGAAGGTTTGCTGTGTCTGTCAGCACAGTGTCCAGAGCATGGAGCAGATACCAGGAGACAGGCCAGTACACCAGGAGACATGTAGGGGGCCGTAGGAGGGCAACAACCCAGCAGCAGGACCGCTACCTAAAAGGAGGTAGTGCCACAGGAGGAACAGGACGAGCAGTGCCACAGCCCTGCAAAATGACCTCCAGCAGGCCACTGATATCCATGTTTCTGCTCAAATGGTCAGAAACGGGCTCCATGAGGGTGGTATGAGATTTTGAGTGATTCCAAATCCAGACCTCCAAGGGGTAATAATTTTGATTTACATTGATCTTTTTTTTTTTTT
The DNA here is from genome assembly GCA_036984385.1 of Crenuchus spilurus. Taxonomy (NCBI): domain Eukaryota; kingdom Metazoa; phylum Chordata; class Actinopteri; order Characiformes; family Crenuchidae; genus Crenuchus; species Crenuchus spilurus. Next base: position 46,955 of record BRDA01034174.1, on the reverse strand, counting down.
TTTTTTTTAACGCATTCCACTATGTAATAAATAAAGATTTTCAGCTGGAATATTTTATTCATTGAGATTTAGGATGTGTTATTTTAGTGTTCCCTTTATTTTTTTGAGCAGTGTATAACTCTTGACAAATGAAAAAATGATAGCTGAGGTGAGAGTTTAGCTGTTCCGGTTAAGAATGAATGGTGCACATATGGCTGCAAAGCAATATTTAAAGCACACATGCACCAAGCACTCACACCCACCAACGGAACAGGGGATGTGTTGACCTCTTCACCTGAGTGTTAAAATGTGCTTCTAATAACATGCACATTGACCGGGTGCATCCAATAAACTCTCAGGTGTGTGTGTTTGATGTAGGGTGTGGACCTCAGTGAACTGAAGATGAGCACATGTGGAAGGAATCTTTCCACAAGTCTTCCTTTTGACCTCTGCCAGGAGGTTACACAGTGCTGTGACCTGGAAGAAAGGAAAAGACAAATGACATTATTAACATATTTACATAGATTATGATTCATATTTTAAATACACAACTAAACTATACCAGACAAGTCTTGCAGGCTAAAAAATTTAGGTTTAGGTAGCAAATCCTGATTGTTGTGTAAGTTTCTGTACTCAATAATGTCCCATTTAACTAATTCACATGACATTAACCTGTCTGTCCAGTAAAAAAAGTATTAATCATGCTGCAGACAAAGTTATGAGTAATTCAGGCAAGTATCACAGCAGCAATACATAATGGTGAGTGTTTTTACAGACAGATTTATGTTGGCCTTTTCACTCTGTTGTTTCTGGCAGTCTCAGTTATGAAATATTCAACGTAATGACATTTTTCAGAAAATGTCAGCAGACTCAGTGAGGCAGATGGAGAAAATGGGGAATCTTTCAGTAAGGCTATATTTTGTTAATTCACTCTTCACTGGTTACTAAATAATATAATGTCAATAAACATCTAATATCATGTAATAAAGGAGGTTCACAGAGTGCCAATATAGGTGCTTACTGTTGTTCCAACCAATCAATACAAAAGCTTTAATTTGAACAATTTTTACCTGTCAATCAATTAATCAGCTTTATTACATTTTATTACTTTATTACTACATCACATTACACAGGTGTGAAATGAACAAACATGATAATTTGTGAATTATATACAATAAACAGTGATATTTACACATTTCTAGGCACCAATGTTGCACAGATTTAATATATAGTTTTTATAAATCATATACTGTAAGTTGTGACTAGTACATTGAGTACTGTGGCATGATGATTAGCACATTTGCCTCTCAAAGCTTACGACTTGGGTTCATGTCCCCATCTGGCTGCCATTTTCATGTTCTCCCCATGTCTGCATTGGTTTTCTCCCACAGTCCAAAAACATGGAGGTCCAGTGAATTGGGTACTCTAAATTGTCCTGGTGTGAATATATGTACCTGTGTGCCCAGCGATAAACTGGTGTCCTGTCCTGGCAAGTTAAATTAGTGTAATGCCCTGCCTAGCTTCCAGTGAAGGGATCTGGGGACTCACTGGGATTAAGCAACTAAGAAGATGGATGGATTGATGGAGTCGAGTGCTGACTTTTCTGCCAGAAAATGCTTGGACTTTTTCCAGCATTTTGTTGATAAAAAGTGACATAGATATACAGTAAGGATTTAAACAGGAAGTCATGGACAATATACATTGGCTGTACTAGCCGTGTACATGCTACTATTAATTGTAAAGCACTTCATATGCAGCCTGAATTCTCATAATTTCTCAACTATGTATACAGTAGACTAGCAAATGTTTGAGCAAATGAGCACTAAACTACAAACAGTTTCAATAAATATCTTCCCAGTTGTAGTAGCTTTGGGTGAATTATCTTGGCTGTACTGTCTGTGTTTGTAAGCAGCTAAGTCACCAGATTAGCCTAAACCCCCAAATATTATTATTTCTCTAAAACTGTATTGCGTAGGCTCTTGTACAGATTTTACACAGACCGTTCAGAGCTTAAAAACAAAGCAGATGTACACCCATGGTCTTTTATGTTGCTGATCAGCCAAGACGAGTTTGGTTTCTGAAGTTAGCTTCTTTAGTCTTTTACAGGTGTGACAGGGCTAATGTTGCTAACAATGGGAGCCAATTAATAAGCAGACTCTCTGCATTAATCATTACATGTTTTCTCAAATCATGTTGATCACATAATATCAAATAGACTTGCTTATGTGATTTCTGATACTGTTATCGATAAAAGGTACATATAAAAATACACGCTACAGTGATGTACTTAAAGGCACAGTATGAGGTTTCCAGTGACATCTAGTAGTTTAGTTTCCATATTGCAACCAACTTAAAACTATTTCCACAGCCCCCCACCCAGCCCCCTCCAAACACGAAGATGTCTCTAAGGTGGCCGTAAGGTGTCAAATCTTTGATACTCCCGAACGCGATGTCTAATTTCAGCTTTAGAGCTAGTGATATGTCAAGTGGTAAGATTAATTTTAATTAGAAATTTAGGAAATGTAATATGTAAAATTATCATAGCTACAATGCAGACAAAACATATTTTCTGCACTTCAGTAGTGCTATTGTAAACGTTAGCTGTTTCCTGTACAAAAGACAAGACAACATAACAAAGTAAACACATCAAACTTTTTTTTTCACAACAAGATGGCGGCGCACAGTTGCGCAGTGGCTTCTCACGCTCCTAGCTACCCAGTTTTAGTAGTTTTTATGTCGGTTTATATTGGTTCTGATCCTGAATTCTTTCGCCCTCGGCGGTTGAGTTACAGCCGAACCGAACTCATTCAGGTAAAAGACAGTTTAGCCACAGAAGCCTCAACTTTGGATAATAACGTTCGGGTTGAGCTGGGCAGACTACGGCTTCTCCAGACACTGGCCCACTGGAGTGGAACACAGGCCGGGAGGAGGAGACGAGATGAGAGGAGGCAGAAGCAGGGCGGCGTGCTAGCCAGGCTAAAGGCTAATGCTAATCGTCCCCCGATTCCATCTATTTTCTTCTCCAACATCTGCTCTCTGGACAACAAGCTGGACCTCCTCCGGCTAAGGATGAATGTTTCTGAGGAGATGAGGAACTGCACAGTGATTTGTCTCACAGAAACATGGCTGAGCCAGAGCATGCTGGACTCGCCGGTCGGCAGCTCTTCCGAGCGGACCATAATCAGCAGTCCAGGAAAACCAGAGGGGGCGGCTTAATAATCTACGGCAGTGAAGGTTGTTGTACAAACTGTGTGTTGGTAAACAGCCACTGTCTGAGGTGAACATAAGAATGTTCCGTCATCTTAACAAATAAACCAAAAAACCTTTATTCTTGCTTCTCCTCCGTGTATTTCTTCTTAATGAGGTTTTATTGAGGTATATGTGTATTTCTTCTTCTTCTCGTGTTTTATGTCAGCCAACGGTAAAACAAAGCCACAGTGCCATCGAATTTGAGTGGCCAATTCATCATTACAACACAAACGGTTTTTGCTAGCCTCGATTGTCCTTTTCGAACTACTGTAGAAACATGGCGATGCAACATGGAGGCCTCAGTCGATGTTTGACCCGCAACCAATGTAGATATAAACAGCTTATTCTAAGGTAAAATAATCAAACGACTTCTTAGTTTATAATGATTAGATGTGTTTTTAATCATTTTTATTGGTGATTATCTTAAATTCTGCTAAAAGTCAAATTAGACACAACCTGTCTTGGATGATAATAAAAATCTTCATAAGAATGTTTTCTCTCAGGGTGTTCTGGCTATAACACATGGATTTAATTCCACTACATGAAAGGAAGGGTGAATCTTCCAACGTAGACCTATACCAAAAAAATCAATCAGCTATTTTTGTTGAAGTATGAAACTTTCCATTAATCTAAGCTATCTTGTCCTCCTTTGTAATTCCTAATATTGTTGTAAGGAGCTAATTGTATTTGCTATGCTATTTCATGCCCATGCTGTAAAGACTACTGTAAGTCCAATGCAGCCCTGCCAAAACGATTTCAGCAGTTCAGTCTAAACTTGAGGTTCTTTGATCTGGGAGGAAGGTGTAGACCTGCAACTGGTGATTGCTACCTTGCAGGTCAACTCAGGAAGATAACGAAGTCTTTCCGCTAGCGATGGATGAGCCCCTGGAGTCCAGACCTGGCTGTTCGCCTCCCCATGGGGGTCTTCAGGAAGTGGAGAGGGGGGCTCGGGCCCCCGGTGGGCTGGCCCTGTTCGACTGTAAATTTCTGGTGAAAGAATCGTCGCGTGTAAGAAGACTTCCTGTGGCTTGCTGACTGTCTGGAAGTAACCGTATCCTCAAAGGACTCTTGACACGCGAAACCTCTTCTCTAGTCAGACAGAGAGAGAAAACAGGAGAGCAGAGAAGTAAGAAAGAGGGATGGAAGGAAGCAAACATCCTACTGGGGGCTTTGAGTTGCACCTGCTACTTTTGGGAGAAAAGAAAAAAACTTCAGTTTTCTTTATCTATGGAGATTACTCTTATGCCCATGGTGAATGAGAGATGGAGAGACAGAGATAGAGACAGAGAAAGAAAGGGGGCAGTGGTACCAGTGTATTTTAGGGGATGGAAAGTTTTCAGTACATGTGCACATGTAGATCTTATTTGTTTGCATTAAAATAGCCAAGTAATGAATGGTCTTGATTTGGGTTGTTGTATGCAAAGAAAAGCTATTTACACATATTTTTCAATATAAAAATTTTTGAATGCATTGACTTAAATAAAAAAAAATTATAATAATTGGTTCTATAACATATATTCAGTTAGAATATTCAGTATAACATATATATATATATAAAACTATGTATATATGCATATACATTGCATTATATGTAAATATAATATGTAAATATAATGACAGACATTTTAACCTGATCTCCCAGGCATGTTATTCACTATGCTGTCTATCCACAATTGCCTACATCAGTTAATTTAGCCCACAAGTAATTTAGCTGAGTTAGCCCAGTTTGTACTCAGTAAAAGTTAGTAATTTAGCCCCCTCTACATAATGGCAGTTGTCAAGTCTTGAGTCGCACCTCAAACCCTTTGAGCTTCCAGTACGGCTTGGCTTGACCCACCATCCTTCAAGACATGTGGAAAACTAGCATCAAGACTCTTCTCTGCAATAGCACCGAAGTGGTGGAACAAACTCCTATTAACTGTACAAACAGCAGAGTCCCTCACAGTCTTCAAATGCAGACTGCAAACCATCTCTTTGTGGAACACAAGTTTAGATTTCATCTCTTAAAATAATGCATTGTTATGCTCTTATATTCTGCAGAATGGTGTATCTTTCTTTTAGTAATTAACACTAAGGTTTTAGGAATGGTTTTGTCATAATAGTGTCTGAACTGAAGAGTGGTCTTGACTCTAACCTGTCTGTACTAGCTGAGATAATTTTCTTATAATGAAATCAAATCACTGTTGTAGGTTGCCCTGGATAATAGTGTCTGCCAAATGCTGAAATGTAAATGTAAATGTACTTGACAGGATACAGCTATCTTCCAATATCCTTAATTCCCATTAAATATCTTATAGGGGATACATTTTAAAAACTTCCTATTTTCTTCTGCAGCTTTTCTACAGACACTGTGATGTTTGCTCACAGAAGTTGCTGCTATGTAATTAAATTCATTCTTCCTTCTTCGAGTGAAATTCTCCTAAAATATCATCAATCCACCCCATGCTTCACAGTTCTTTTCAGGTGTTCTTTTCATGATATTTTGCACCTTTTTCCCCTCCAAATATACTGTTGCTCATTCCCAGAAATTTCTCTTGTAACTTCATCAGTCCACTGATGTTAATTGTGCATGTATTTTATTATAATATGAACTTTGGAGATAATTACCTTAAAATGTTTTGCTATATTCTTGTAGACTTCTCCTGCTTTGTACACATCAATTATTTAATTTTTCAGGAAATATCTAGAGGATATACCTACTGCATGTTGAGAAAAAGTTTGACCAGGAATATTTATGGAAGGTTTAAAATGTGCATAATCTAGTCTTTCTTAACATGATGGAAAACAACCTATATCCTGAACATGCTAATTAACGTCCAACACCTTGGTAAGAGAATCCAGATTTCTTGGGGTGTCCAGAATTTTGCATGGTGTTCCTTTCCATTTTTACTCCAAAACTGTATAAAGCAAAAGTACTGTAATACACTAATCATGCTTGACAGGAATGGTTAACCTTTAGCCCTATTTAGAGTAGCTTTTTTTTTTTTTACAAGGGGTGCCCAAAATTTTGCATGCCACTGTAAATATTTCATGTGACAAAATATATGAATATATATATTTTATATGTGTGAAATTCAAGTGTTTAGATTTGGCATTTAGTGCACATGGATTCGTTCTTGTATTCTCTTTTGTATCAATGCAGAGGTCTGGAAATATGTGTGTTTTATCAAAGCATGTGAGTCTTAGACTGACTGGGCCCCAAAAGCACCTGTCATTGTCTTTGAAAATGACTGTCTGTGGTGTAACCCTGCCACTCTGATCTTTACAGAAGGGAGACAGTGTCATGCTGCTGTGCTTTTGCTCACATTATAGAATCACATGTGTATGTGTGTGTTACAGAGAGACATGGAGTTCAGTTCTCCATTGTTTGCCTTTTTCATTGTGACCCATACTCCCAAATGGCTAGTAAACATAAAACCTCAGTACTACGCCTGATAAAGCCTAGGTCAGGGTTCACTATAATGGTGCATGAGAGGATTGAGCGGATTTCACTATTCTACGCAATCACACAATTGAGTGACCCAGTCAAGCTTGTAAATGCATTAATAATAACTACAAAACTCTCTCTCTCTCTCTCTCTCTCTCTCTTTCTCTCTCTCTCTCTCTCTTTCTCTCTTTTCCGTTTTACAGTGCTTTGCTTTTCCTCTATAAAATCCCAACAGCATTGACAGTAAGACTACTGACCTCCTGCTTGGCAGCTCATGCATTGGTTCCACTTAGTAATGCATTGGTCTGGAGCTGTTTTCTGAAAAAAGAAAGTTTGCTCCCCTCCTACTGCAGCCGTGAAATGTGTGCCAGACCACCTTTGAACCATGTGTCTCAACAGAATTCTGATTAATTAATGTTGTCTTTTCCTGCCCTCTTAAAAGTAAAAGTGCCATAAGATGCTTTAGAGAAATGCAAAAGCAGAACTGTGTTTGTCCCCTAAAGAACTTTTCAGTGGATGCTTTTAGACAAGAAAAGATAACAGTAACAATTAAGTTATACATTCACTGACCACTTCATTAGCTACACATAAATTGTATCTTCACTCTTTGTCATTTTATCAACTCCACTTACCAAGCTGCACTTATCATGCATTTTGTAGTTCTACAAGTACAGATTGTAGTCCATCTGCATTCTCTACATATTTCGTTTGCCCCCTTTCACCCTGTTCTGCAGTTGTCAGGACCCTGACAGGACCACCACAGAGCAGATATTATTTGGGTGGTGGATCATTCTCAGCACTGCAACACAGCAAAGCTAGTCTGCTAGGCAGAGCTAGCTAGTCAATGTATTAAAGAAGCTGATTACCACTGAACCATCCACTGAAACGTTCTTTTGAGAACAAACACATTTGCGCTCTAGCATTGCTCCAAAGAACTTTATGGCACTTTTATTATTAGTATCAGGTTAAACAAAAACATACACTAAATAGGTTGTAGGGACAACAAAGTGTTTTTTTTACATTGCACCAAAGAAGTTTAAGAGTACATTTTGAAGTTGCCCCCTTGAACTTAAGATTAATTCCATAGTTAATTTTAAGATTAAGATTATTTTCAGTAATTGTAATGAAGTATTTGATAACTATACTCTTCAAGAGTGTGGTAGAACCATGACAGCTCAAACTAACTGTATGCTTAAATGTTTATTTGCAGAGGTGTCAAGTAATGACAAATACTTTGTTAATATACTTAAGTAAAAATTTTGGTTATCTATACTTTACTGTAATAATTATTTTCAGATGACTTTTTACTTCTACTTACTGCAATTATCAGTATTTTCTACTCCTTTCATTTTAAAAACAGCCTCGTTATTTCTACGTATTTCATTTCTGTTTGTCATCATTCAATAAAACATCCTATCCAGATAAATTGCGCCATCCATACAGAGTGAATTTGATTGTGGTTGGATAAGTATAAACATATACCATTTTGATACCCTATTGGTAAGTGATCCATCGCACCTGCACTTCATGTGTCACATCACTCTCCAGTAAGCTCAGTACTACACATATATGGTCCACTAATATATTTGAAATGACTAAAATGTATTAATTTTCAAGGGGCATATATGCAGCTGAAACATGTAGCCAGTACATCCCAAAAAATATCAACATTACCATTTTAATATAACATTATAGTCATTATGGCTTTTAGAAAAAAATTATTTTGGGGGTGGGGGGTGAGGTAGTACACTATATGCCCCTGTGACACAGCCTAAGTTTTGGCATTTGTTTTCCTTACATTACTTTTACTTTTATACTTTAAGTAGTTTTAAAACCAGTACTTTTGTACTTTTACTTGAGTAAAAAGCTTAAGTTGATACTTCAACTTCTATAAAAGTCTTTTTAAACCCTAGTATCTATACTTTTACCTGAGTAATGAATGTGAATACTTTTGACACCTTTGATTATTTGCACAGTGAAAATTTTCTTTTTATGCTGGAAACAACTTTTTGGAAAAGGAAATTCTTCTAAAATAAAAAAGCATTCTGCTGCTAACTTTGTGGGATGTTCCAAAGCTACCAAGTGAAGGTGTGAAGAGAATGGTACACTGAGTGCCTCCGAACACCACAACAGTGGTAGCTCCTTGGCCATTGATGCCAGAAAGGAATGACGACTTTGGTGAGTGGTACAGAATAATCAAGAGCAACAGTGGGCCAGAACAAGTTCCTCTGGATACTTTCCATCACCTACTATAGTCCATACCAAGACATCTTGCTATTGTGGTCCTAGCCAAGAATGGTTATTGCCACTGTTAGGTTGGTGGTAATGATATTCTTATATTACTGTGCATAAATTATATCAATATTAAAGGATTTAAAAATATCTTAGGGTTTGAGTGTTTGAGTGTTGATTCATTGCCTGTGCTATACAATTTGTGGTGAAACTATGCTATCTCTCCACTGGGGTTAGATAGTTATGGGGTCAGATAGTTATGGGGCAACATAACTTAAATGGGCTTCCTTTTCCTGTCCAGTTTCCGGGCGGATCCTGCCACTGACCCCTACCTGTAGGAGTTACTGACCTGTGCCCTGAGAACCTGCCTGGGACAGCTGAGGGCTTTGTGTATACACTGCACTTCTGTGTAGTATCTGAACTGATCTCCAATGGTAATGTCCAGAAGACAGGCATTGCATCATAGCCAACTAACCAAACATGCACATATCCACACATGGTTAACTGACTATACTTCCTCCCAGGATGCGAAAAATGCAAGGGGGCCCTCCGTTAATGCTGTGAAAAATGAGTTGTCCTGGAAACACATTACACTCTTGCTCACACACACACACACACACATGGCCGCAACATGCACCACAAGAGTGATTAATCACAGACTGTTTGACCCCGGTCATTTACAGAGTGTTTTGACTTAAAGCAGATCTCCTGTGAAGAACATTCATATACAGTCATTAGATATGACTTCATTAATAACACAATTTAATAACCAATTACCTCAGTCCATCATGTAAGACTGAGGACCTCAGTTTATTGTAGTAATATATGAACATCATAAATGTTTGATATAACTTGCTTTCAGACACAAAAGTCTTGTTTAAAATTATTCTAGTCAGCTGTGCCAAAAACAGGCTGTTAGCATAATTCCATAATTGATCCCTTTATCTCAAGGCTTATTAATTCTTTATTAATCATAAGCCTCATTAAGAAGTAACCACTACGCATTATTCTATAACTTCTGTGAAACTATGCAACATTTGCAGTTGCGAGAGCCAAGAACTGAAGTGTGGACCTACATATGGCTGCTTAGAGTTTAAGGTGTGAAGAATGTTAGCAGCTGGGCAGCGTCCACTTTCCAACAGTGTCCACTCTCACTGGCCCAGAGTGAAGCTTGGTGAGGTGTTGGCTTTATGAGTCCAGGCTGGGAAGGTGTGTGTTTAGTGAAGCATGTCACAGGGGGGTGAATATAGGGGATTCCCATCCTACACAACACACACACACACCTGTTCCCTTCAATCAGATACATTACAAATGCTTTATGCTATATAACATACAAGCATCATTTTACTGTCTATGCTCCCTCTTATCTCTCGTTTCTGTCTCTCCTTTTCTTTATCTCTTGGCATTTTCTCTCTCTTTCTCTCTCTCTTTCTCTCTCTCTCTCTCTCTCTCTTTCTCTCACTCTCTCACTCTCTCTCTTTCACTCTCAGTAAGGTTTACACCCTGCTGTGCTGAGTAAATAGCTGAACGGCACCAATGACACGTCTAACTGATAGTGAGTTTAGTCAGCTTTACATTTTCTTCACCACTAAGACCCTCACACATTTCAGTCACAATAAACTAACTTTCATTTCTTCGAGTTTATTGTTTTCTACAGTGAAGCAATAAGTCATAACACATATAAATCACATATATTTGGCACATTTATGTTTTGTTTTGCATTAGTGACAAATGGTCAACATGTTAACTCTGAATATGTGTCTCTAGATGTTTAGTTTGAAGGTTTTTAGTTTGAATGTTTTGTTGAATGACATTGAACATTTATTTCAGGAGAAACTTTTTTTTATAGCCATTTCATGACTATGATAAAATCCACAATTGCTATTGCTCCAAATACTCAACCTACAGCAGTGTTTATTGGTGTTATATATAGACTAATATCTCCTAGTGACTAATAGTGTTCATTGAGGTTGTTTATGAGCTAATATCTCCTATTTTATTGATTATTAGTCTTTCATGAGGTTGTTTATGGGCTAATATCTTCTATTCTAATGTATAACATTTTTATCAAGGTTGTTTATGGACTTATATCTATATCAACAATATTTCTATGTCCTGTGTGCTTTGGAGCTCTAAAGCAGCAGCATTTGTGGATTTTATCATAAGTCTCAAAATGGCTAGAAATAAGAATTTTCATAAAATATAAAAGCATGTGTTAGCAAAAATGTATAAATGTCCTGTTGAAATATTTTGAATTGTAGTGTATTAAACTCTACAAACATTTCATCCTGGCCCTCTGCTTATACACACTACTATAATTACGTATTAATTAACAATTAAAAATTGACTTGATTGGAATTTTAGTGAAAATCATAGTATGTATTTGTGACACTTATAAAAAGCACCGTTACATATACTATACGTTATTGATGCTTTTGAACTTTGATGTTGGAAAAGACTTTCAGAGCACCTTTGAAGAAAACAAATAAATTGATCTTCAACCACATCGAGCCTCATCTGGAATTATGAACTAGAATCATTACAGAACACAAAATATTCTATCCATGACAGAACTTGATTAAAAAATTCTAGTCATTATTACATGTGGAAGAATCCAACTCAATACAGAGAGCAACAATTCTAAAATAATATTCAATTATTCAACTACAACCAGAACCAAAATTGAAAAACTGAATATTTGATTAAAGGAAAATGTGACCTTACCTTTGAGTTCTTAGTAAAGTTAATAATTGAACATAAAATACTTAAAATACTGTACTCCCACATAAATTTAGTCTTTACTAAAGAAGTTCAGTGTATTTTAAGATACATCACATACTACAGGAAGTTTCTTCACTATGGATTTATTATAAATGAATTAGATATACAGTAGCTGGAAGGGCTTCTCTTATCTATATCTCTCTTTGTGTCCATTAGTGCATAGCTCCTGTATGTTCTGCTGTGATCAGTGAGGTATTTACGATCACTGACGTTTGCTGGGATCACTGTACCCCCAGTGGTCTTTGACCCTTGATGCTCACATAAACGTTCATGTAGAAGGTGAGTATTGGACGTCTGAGGGTGTGTGTGTGTTTAGTGAGGGGCTTTGTTGGTGCAGCTGAGGGGACCGTGAGCTTTGGTTTGAAGTGACACTGTGGCATGTTTGTCAAAACGGCCCTTCTATGACATCTTACGAGAACAAGAGAAGAGAGAGAGAGAGAGAGAGAGAGAGAAAGAGAGAGAGAGAGAATGCCTGGAAGCCATTTACCCCCCATGCTGTTTGGCCCTCCTTCTTGCTCCTGATCCTACTCTTTTGTTTATACAAGCTCCATTTCTTTCTGTGTATTAGATAGCTTAAAATCAACTGCTTGCATCATGTGCGTGAAAATTATCCACTAGAGTGACCATGTTATCCATTACATTACATACAGTAATAACCACTGAGCACTGGAAAAGACTGTAGTGCTTAAGCTGAGGAGACCTGCTGTGGTCAATGTGTTACATATTATATTCAGTACAGTCAAAGCCATAAACTATCATCATTATACTGTCTCTATTAATATAAGAATCAATTATACATTTTGTCTTTAGCATATACCTTGATTTCTCATTTTCTCTTTCCTCTCAATGTCTCACTCTCCATTTCTGCCCACAAACACACAAACACACACACACACACACTGGCTTGAACATCTGCCCAGCGTTTATTTACCCAACACTTAACTTTCCTCAGAACTGTGAACAAACCCACGCCACAGGGGGTCTGCATGGAACTGGCCTTCTTCAGCTACTGCAGACTAAAAAATACCCAACAGCTAATCACTCTGCTGGGTGGCCACATTTATTTTAGAAGCTCATATCATCATATACCAAAGTCTGGACATCAATGAGCAAATGTCTTTGAACAAGTATAAAAATATAACATATAACATTTAATGTTATAGTTTTTGCAAAGTACACATCAGCAGTAAACAAAAATTATGTGTGCATTAAAATGTACTGAAGTATTGACAAAAAAGTAGACTTTGACTTTGAAATTTTCTGTAGGAGATGGGTTAACTGAATTACATGCAGACAACCAAAAGAAAAATGTAGTGTAAACAATGTAATTGTACTTTTAGACATTTTCTCCCAGTTTTCTTTTTTCTACTCTGTTACATAATTTCAAAATGTACATTGTGTAAACATTTCCTGATGAATGGGTCGAGATAGTCCAAAGGATGTGGGACCAAGATTTTATTACCTTTACGTCTACTCTACATTATAGACTCAGATAAGTTAGCAGAGATCCAAATAATTTTTAATGTCAGGTGTGAGTATGTATATATAAATATAAATAAATACAAATAAATGTGTCTAATATAAATTACTGACAAAATAAGAGCTAATTAACAGAAAACAACAATACTGCTAAGAATGCTGGGACACTCTACTAAATCAGAATGTTCTCATTTCTTAAACTTAAAACAGGGGAAATTATTGATATTTTTATTTTATTATACATGTTGACCTTGTGTTAAACTGTTCTAACTAAGTCATATAAAAGGTAAATGAGTGTCCTCTATGCTTGCTATCCACATGTCCACGTGTTAGCATTAACTGTGAAGGGCTTAGAGGTCAGAGGTTGGTTGGGGACTGGATCCTACTGAGTGTGGAAGGGAGTGCAATATGAGTCACCACCTCTGTCTGGAAATCTTCTGCTTAACGCAAAAAAACAGCACACATTAAAGAGAGGGAAAGATCATAAAACGGCTGAACACAGAATGGCTGAACATTTTCAGTGGAAATGACCAGGGCCACAACCTCCCAGGAGAGCAGCAGCACCAAGACCATCACAAGATGATTGAGAGAGCATCACTTTGAACATATTCTCTAGCAGTTAGGACTAGCTTGTGGTCTCCCACTGTGGTGCTTTTGGGAGATAAAGCCCAGAGCACTGGATCTGGAGCAAGTGCATGTGTGCATGTGTGTGTGTTTTAGCTCTGTATAACTGGGCCCTTGATGTTTAGAGAGAATGTGAATGATATTTGCAGTAGCACTGTAGCAGTCTCTGGCCAGAGCAGAGCTAAAAGAACCCATCTGATGGATTTTGCACACAGATTTCTCTCTGAGCATTATGATAAACACTAGCAGTTAAAAAGAATTCTCCATGGATGTGGATAAGCTTTGACCATAAATATAAACAACAAAGTATCAAAAAGTTGAGAAAAACACTTATTTAGTTGCTTTGCTATTTTTTTCCGAATATTATATTTAACTTCAGCTCTGCAATATAGTTGATCTACTTAGTAAATAAATAAAATGATTGTAAATTAAGTTGTAAATTATTGTAATTAATTATGAATAAGAGGCATCATTGCAACTATAAAACTTTTGTATATGATTATATGGATCACAATACCTATCTGATTCCCTTGACAAATGTAATGTTCCTATACAGTTGTAAAAAAATAAGGTTTTTCAATGGTTCTTTAGTAATAGCAGTGGTTATGTATAGAAACCAGGACAAATCAAATAACTATTTGTATGTTCAGACTTTTTGTATGTTAAAATGGATCACTTCAGTGATGGAAAACCTGTTGTGTGAGTTGTATAAGGTGTAAGTTGCATAAAGAACCTCTATCAAAATAGTTCTATATAGCAGCAAAAAGTGTTCTAATTTTGCACAATTTTGCTTCTCTGCATTTTTACTAAGAATGTCTTCAGCTTTATTAAGCAATTCTAATATTATGTTATATTTTGTGTTACATATAACAAATACATATCATATTCAGTTAGGAGAGCAGTGAGGAACTGAATTATGGGCTGATGTGAATCCAAAGTGACTAAATTTGTGGGCTCAAACCTCTGGTTTGAGGCATTTTTAGCAATCACTTCTGGTCTGACTGAACTTTGTAAGCAGATACTGAAAAAGCTGTTCTTGGATCAGGAAAATTCTTGTGGTCAAAAGTCTGAGACTGAGAAAAGCAGCTTCAACCCTGTAAAAATTAGTTTGAGATGGTTCTGTATGAAAAAAAAGGTATTTTCTCAGCATGTAGCTGCTAATAATTGCAACAATTAAATAAATTGATCCAAGCTCTAATATGTGAAGTCATGCACTGTGTACTCATTAATAAATACAAAAAGCAACTGGCTTTAACAGTTACTCAGTAATTCATTTGTTAGTAGAGTTTACTTATTCATTTTTTTTTGTAACGATTACTGTGATTTATTTCCTTTAGTTATTTATTTAATTAGTTAATTTTAACAAATAAGTTGTAATTTTATGTATATAATGTGTTGATTTGATCTTTCCCAAAGTACTCTTTATTTGTGACATCCAATACCTGAATTGATTCATCAAGTGTGCTGCTGGTCAACTGAATAAATCCATGTGTTGGCTGAGAAGCATTGAGGACAACTGAACCAAACTTTGTCATTCATCCTAGCTCACCTACTTTTATTTAAAATAATATTCACTTATTTATATTTATTCATATTTATTATCATAATATACAACATTATGTAAGAACAAAAACACTGATAGCCAGGATAAAACAATGTGTCTTTGCACAGTACTCTACATCACATTTTATTGAATATGAAAAGGGCATTTAACTTATGACATAACTAGGCTTTAGGCTTTATAGTAAATGCTTACTTTGAGCACTTGAATGAGTGATCTCATGGCTGAGGCATACAGGCTGAGAGAGGTCAGAGTTGAAAAGGCAGAGGTCAGAGGGGTTTAGCCATTCCTTTCTATTGACAAGCAGTGGGTCCCATCAAGATTGAGAGTGATAGCACTTCACTCCTGATTGGGATTCAGTCAGTCTATGGGTTACATCTGCCTCAGACAGGCATGGTGGTCTTTTTCATATTTGAATCACATTTAAAAATGACTCTGAAGTTTTGTGTCCAAAGATATAAGAGAAAGATGACATGAGATAAGTTCTTACACTTGAATCATGTAATATGGGTTGTTAGATTTTGTATGACTGAATAGTCAATGCTGCAGTGGAGTCCTTTGATTATACATTCTTATGGTTCTTAATGGGGTTCTTTAGTAAAGAAATTATTATCTATGGAACTCAGAGAAGTATTTGCATGATTTAAGGGCTCTTTGCAAGGTGAAAGGATTCTTCAGATTGACTGGGAATGTGTTGTAGATGGTTCTATATAGAGACTTTTTGTATCTATCATCAAAAACTGTTCTGCAATTATTATAATTTCAGCATCAACATGTAATAAGAGAGAACCCCTAAAACATCTACAACATAATCTTCCTCAACCCTTTCACCATATAAACAAACCTTTAATTATGCAAAGGGTTGTTTGAGTGCTCATAACCATTTTATTTACTAAATAACCCACATAGAACCATTTTTAAAGAATGTATGAATATGAGTAGAGTACACTCTTAAAAACAACTATTGGACAAAAATGTTCTTTGAGTGATGCCATAAGAACATTTTCAATGGCAGGTTCTTTAAAGAAGCATATTGTAACTGAACACTGTAAATCATGAGAGAAATTCTAAAAGTTTAATGAATCTACACTTGTCTTTTTATTGATCTTAATACCTTTAGCACTAATTATTGGAACACAAAATTAGTTTTTAAGCTCATTGACCCTACATACACAGGTGAATCCAATTATAAGAAAGGGTTAAGGTGGCCATTTGCAAGTTTTTCTCCTCTTTGCATCTTATCTGAAGAGTGGCAACATGGGAGCCTCAAAACAACTCTCAAATGACCTAAAAACAAAGATTGGTTTAGGGGAAGGATACAAAAAGCTATCTCAGAGATTTCAGCTGTCAGTTTCCACTGTGAAGAACATAGTGAGGAAATGGAAAGGCCCAAAGTGGCAGGCCAAGAAAAATCTCAGATAGGCAAAGGTGAAGAATGGTGCGAACAGTCATAGTCAACCCACAAACCAGTTCCAAAGACCTACAACATCATTTTGCAGCAGATGGTCTCACTGTGCATTGTTCAACTATTCAGTGCACTTTGCACAAGGAGAGGCTGCACACATGTCACAAACAGAGTCACTTGAGGTATGCTAAAGCACATTTTAACAACCCAGCTTCATTTTGGAATAAGGTGCTGTGGACTGATGAAAGTAAAATTGAATTATTTGGACATGACATAAAGGGCAGTATGCATGGCGGAACATAGCATTTCAAGACAAACACTTGCTACCCACAGTCAAATTTGGTGGCAGTTCCATCATGCTGTGGGGCTGTGTGGCCATACTGGGAATATTTTTAAAGTTGAGGATTGCATGGATTCCAGTCAATATCAGCAGATTCTTGAGAACAATGTTTAAGAATCAGTGACAAAGTTGAAGTTGTGCCAGAGCTGAATACTTCAACAAGACAATGACCCTAAACACTCCTCAAAATCTATTAAGGCATCCATGCAGAGGAACATGTACAACATTCTTGATTGGCCATCTCAGTCCCCAGACCTGAATATTATTGAAAATCTTTGGTGTGACTTTGAGCGGGCTGTCCATGCTCGGAAACCATCAAACCTTCAACCAGAGTCCAGACTCTCATTGGAAGCTATAGGAAGCTATTTAGAGGCTGTTATTTCTGCAAAAGGAGGATCTACTAAATATTGATGTAATTTTTCTGTTGGGTATTATTTTGTTTAAATAATTATTGCACACTTTCTGTAAATCCTATAAACTTCATTTCACTTCTTAAATATCACTGTGTTCATCTGCAATTTGATATATTTAACTGAAATTGCTCATCCGAACAGCCAATGATTTATAAAGGAAAATCATGAAAATTATCAGGTTTTGAAATTATACAAATGGAAGTGGTGAACTGCCAGAAGGTACACAAAACTTATACAAAAATTATTTTGTCAGGGAACATGAAATGGGTTAACAGGTCAAAGCTGTTCTGCAGCAATGGAGGTAAATCAAGCATTGAAAGCTGGTGCTACTAATTTCTACAGAGTGAGATGCACCCTGTGCCACCACGGCTATGCCATGCAATACCCTCAGGTATGTACCTAGTTTTTCAGGAGTTCACCCAGCAAGATAATGACCCAAAACATAAGTCCAACCTATGCCAGAACTACCTCAGGAAAAAAAGAACAAGATGGTCAGCTTGAAAACATGGAGTGGCATGCAGCACAGTCTCCAGACTTAAACCCCATCCAGCTGATTTGGGATGAACAAGACAGAAGAGTGAAAGCAAAAGTGTCACACATTTTTAGGAAATTCTGCAACAGATTTGGAAAGATCTGTCTGAAGAATATTTTATGTCTATTGTAGAAAAAATGTCATGAGTGTGTTCAGCTGTTATATCTGACAAAGGTGCTACTTTGATGAGTCCAAAGTTTAGATACATTTTAGTCTACAAACTGATTCCATGATTTCTTATTTAACCCATGCATTCATTTCAAAGTGCAATGTGACATTAAACTGAATAATTTGCAATACCTGGAAAATATGGGGTGTTCTAAAACTTTTGCACATGTAGTGTATACATAATGTATAGAAAATGCCATATTATGTTTGTGACTTCTTTTCACTTAACAGGCATGGATGTCAACTTTTGAATAAGACTGCATTTGTAGGCTACAATCATTAAATAAGTAATTAATTGTTAACATTTCATCATATTTGATTCTTGCTATACAGAAGACTGGAACAAAAGTGCAACAGCTACCAAAAATCTAAGCTACTCGATCCTATTGTTCTGTTATAAGACCATGGCTGTATCTTAGTTTGTATTGTTGTTTTATTTATCATATTTCCTCTAGTTTTGCTGGCTTTTCTGTAAAGATGGCAGTGAAATCCATCGCAGCACATTGCACAGTGGCTGTAGTTAAGACGTTTGTTAACACGTACATTAGGCTCTAGTGGACAGTGTTTAAGACTCTACTGCTGGAGGTGTGTGTTTCCACACTCTTTACCTCGCCCTCAAATGGCCTGAACAGCAAAGCTCTCAAACATCACAACACCAAACGCTTCTTCACAAACGGAACCAAACGGAGAGCAAATAAAGTCTTAAAATGGTCCTCACCTGATTCATAAAGTGCACTTGATTCTCATTTATTATGTATTATGTATTTGAAAGCTCATATAGACTCCAGGAATTAAAGGAGAAATAATCATTTTTCAGTTTTTCTCAATTATTTTTTAATTAGAAAATATAAAGTAAATTTAGCAGAATTTTCCAACACTAAAGTTGCAAAATAATAAACACTAATGGCCTCATATAAATATTGTAAAAGCAATAAAAGCTACATATAAAAATGATAATAGTAATAATGTTATGATTTCTGACTCTACAAAAATGCACAAACAACAATTGTATTATTATTATTATTATTATTATTATTATTATTATTATTATTATTATTATTATTATTACTATTATTATTATTTATTGTAGTAGTTGTTATTATTAATAATTATTATAATTATAAAGTCACAATCCTGACTTTTACTAAAATTAATAACAACAAACAATAGCAACATCAAACAACAACAGTAATAACAATGTCACAATTCGTGACTCTAACTTAAATGAAAAATAACAAACAACAATAAAACAACAACAAAACATAATCATCAACAACAACAATAATATTACTGTTACTACTATTAATACTACTACTACTAATAATATGATAAAGTGTTATTGCTGTTGCTGTTACATTGGTATTCAGTGTTTTATTAAAGTATTAGCTGTGTTTATTTTTGGCTGAACTTGTTGACTCCGCCTCTCAGCCTATAAGAGCCGGAGCTCGTGCAGCTGCTCGCGCCTGTGATGTCTGTGATGAGCTGGATCATGCTAATGAGAGGCTGAAGGGCAGCGTGGCCTGCAGGCTCTGCACTGTGACTCAATAGAGTAAGCAGCGCTGAGCAGGAGCAGCAGGACTTTCTCTTGTGGATGTTCGGGATATTTCCAGCGCTGGAGACATTTCTGCTCGGAGGATTTGGTTGTTGACGATGGCGTTCGCCATGCTACGGCCCGTGGCCTCGCACCTGGTCTACGCGGATCACGGCGCGCTCTCCGAGGACGATGAGAACCGCAGCGAGAGCGACGGCAGCTCGGACCAGAGCTATGGCTGCTGCGCGAATGCGGACAAGCGGCGGCGCGCGGCGCGTAGGCCCGGCTCGAGCAGCGTGCTCATAGTCAAGCAGCGGAACGCGGCGAACGCGCGCGAGCGGGACAGAACGCAGAGCGTGAACACGGCGTTCACCGCACTACGCACGCTCATCCCTACAGAACCCGTGGACCGTAAACTGTCCAAGATCGAGACCCTGCGCCTCGCGTCCAGCTACATCTCTCACCTGGCCAACGTGCTGCTGACCGGAGACGGCGGCGAGGACGCGCAGCCGTGCCTGAGCGCAGGGTGCCGCGGGCAGGTGGACGGAGGAGGCAAACAGCCGCGAACTATCTGCACCTTCTGTCTGAGCAACCAGAGAAGAGGGGTGAGAACAGTCAGCGTACACTATACAGGCCTCAGTAACATCCACACAAAGTAAATCTGACAGTGTTAAATCAACACTATTAGAGTTAAATTAACACTGAGAGTGTTGCATTTTGACACCCTCATTGTTAATTTAACTCTAATAGTGTTGATTTAACATTGACATATTTACTGTGCAGTGTGCACACTTAACGAACACCATCATACTGTAGACCTAATGATCACTGTCACATATACTGTAGACCTAATGATCACCATCAAATGTGCTGTAGACCTTATGATCACTATTCATGTATTGTATACTTACTGATCACTGTCACATAGAGTCTATGGTATATGTATCAGTGATCATTATGGAATACTGAGCATTAGATGTATGCCACAATGCCTAATGATCACACATATACTGTAGACCTAATGATCACTTTCTTCAGGGTCAGTGTGAACCTCCAATAACGTTTCTGCTGCTTACAGCTCAAAATAACTAGTATATCAGAAGAGCAGAGTATACTAACAGGCATCTGGTTCCGAGTCAGAGCTTTTCTGCTTTACTGGATGCAAGACTGTGATATAAATATTAATTTAACCAACACTGAGTATTTTTTTTTTTCAAAAGTAACAACAGCTCTGTTTATTGCATAATAAAACAGGGAGGTTTTAGGTATCTGAGTGACAGTGAAAATCAAAGAATGCATGCATGCATAAATAAATGAATAAATAAATAAGTAAATAAACAAAATCACGAATACTACTACTACTAATAACAATAACATATAATAATAATAATAATAATAATAATAATAATAGGTGCTGTTGTGTAATAATACATTATTATTATTATTATTATTATTATTATTATTATTATTATTATTGTTAATAATAATAATAATAATAATAATAATACTAATAATAATAATGTAATATTATTATTATTATTATTATTATTAATAATAATAATAATAATAATAATAATAATAATAATAATAATAATAATGAGCAGAAGAATAGTAGAAGAAGTAGTTATAATGCCATTGTTTTCTTCCTGTTAATAGGCGTGTTCATTATTTTTGGGGTTTAATGATAGATTCCAACATTAATTGTTTATTATTATTCTTGTTGTTTTCTTGTGGTTTTATTAGCAGTGCTCCATGCTGTCTTTTCTAAACCCGTGTGTGTGTGTGTGTGTGTGTGTGTGTGTGTGTGTGTGTGTGCGCGCGCGCGCGCTACAGGTCAAGGACGGTAAAGACTGTCTCCGGATGCGCGGGATAACGTCAATGCGCGTGAGCCGCCGGTAGCCGCCCGCGAGCCGCGAGGTGACGAACTCAGGGAGCGAGAGTGGAGAGCGCGCGGGAGCGCGCAGAGCACAGACTAACAGACTGACACACTTACAGGAGCAGTAAGTGATTACAGACACAGCTCTTTAGGGGAAACTTTCTTATCGATGTTTTGCTTGTCGTTAGTTTTTTAATTTTAAATTTTTTTTTTACTTTTTTTTTAAACATGCAGTGCATAAACCTTTTAAAAAGAGAATTTATTAATTTTGTACAAAGATTTGTGTGAACATGAGGTTTGTATTCCACTATGAAAAATAAAGTATATTTTTATCAGATTTTTTTATTCCCACTTCTTTTTTTACTTTATGTGTATTTCAGTGTGTATTAGTCTATATCCTGTGGACTGCTAGAACAGTGACAGTATGAAACAATGATGGTTGGGTTCTGGGTCTTATGGCTGACTAGAACATTTCCTTTGGTCTTTTTTTAATACCCCTCATTAATATTCACCTGTCAGATAACCCAGAATGGTCACATGGTATATACAGAGAGTCTTTGTCTGAGGCATCTTAAACTCTCCTGTTTGATGTGGAGTCTTGTTTCAACTCTATACAATATGAATTAATTATATTTATGACTCTTCTACTCTTACTGTCATTGTACTTTTACTAAATCATCACTGGCTATAGATTGTTGCCTATGAAAGTATCATTTTCAAAATTATATGAGTTATTAAAAATTATATATAATTTATAAAAAAATTATATAAGTTATTAAAAAATTATATAAGACATAATATAATATCATTTCTAGGCTTCTCTAAATGTATTACTTTATGTGACATCACAGTGCATGGTCTAATGATAAAAGCTTTTCCACAATTAATGATTGGTTAGGAATAAATAAGGTCACAGATTCATTTAGTGGTGCATGTGTAGATCAGAGCCTCTGGAAGACGCCAGGCTACATTTATCTCATTAGTGGTAGCGGGTACAAAGGTGAAAAACAGGAAAGGAACAGTTAGACTCCCTTTGTACTGAGGCATGAAGACTGGCAGCTCTAAAGCTGTCTGTCCAGTCCAGCAGAAGTACAAATGATTGAAAATAATGTAGTGTGCAAGAATATATCTCACTATTAATCCATGAAGCTGCAGGTTTGTTGTTTAATTGTTAAGTCTTGTTTCAGTTACTTTGAAAATAATATTGCTACATAATAATATCTGAATACAAATTTACAAATCTATGTTGCTAATGATATAGCAATGAAACTATTCATATGAAACTGTTGAAAAATAACATGGAACATTTAATTAAACAATAAAAATATTAAGGTCAATTAAGTGCCTCTAAAATGTCAGAATCTGTCTTGATGTTTGCATGATCTGGGCATTTGGATTGAGTTTCAATATTATGCACTACATTATATGGACACAGGTTTTGAGACAGCTGCTCATTCATTGTTTCTTCCAAAGTCCAGGAGTTTATCCTGCTTTTATTGGAGTAACTGTCTTTACTGTCCAGGGAAGACTTTCTACTAGATTTTGGACCATTGCTTGCACTCAACTGAGAATTTGACTGCATTCAGTGACAAGATCATTAGAGAGGTCAGGATGTTGGATGATCACTACTCAGCTACAACTACAACTCCCCAACTCATCCAACAGTACTGGATATAGCACCACCATTCCACATCCCAGAGAACACAGTTCTACTGCTCCACAGTTCAATGCTTGTAGTCCATGAATGGCATTAGGTGTGGTGCCAAAACATTAATGTTTGATGGGCCCAGAGAGTCTTATTCTATTCACAATGCTTCTCTACAGAGACTAGCTGTGATTGTGCATTAGTTCATTTGCATGTTTGTGTCATCAATGGGTGTTTAGACATATAGTGTAGTCTACCTAATGCATACAGAATATAGATGCAATTGTTACAAAAACAGCCCATATTAAAGGAATATTTCTAATATTTTCCACCAAATTTTTTTGTATCTGTAGAATACAAATCTACTGATTCAAAACACTTGTAGTGGAACTCAATTGGCATGGATTTTGGATTCTTTCAGTATCTGCCAATTGTCTTCTATTATAAAATAACTTTGAGTTAACAAGTTTTGTTTTTGATATTTTAACCCTTTAACATCCACACAAAGAAACAAAAATTTAGTTATTAGTGTTTTGTTGGGTTTTGGCAATAATAAAAACATTCAAAGTTTTTTTTTTAAAGACCCCACAGTTTTGTTTTTTTATGTACACTTTAAGCATACAATGAAATGGCACTAAGGTAAAATTAGAACATATACTACAAATACAAAAACGGTACAATAACATGCTAATTTAGTTCACTTTTAAACATCCCACTCCTGTGATCATGTTTCTTCAGCACTGGATCCTGTTTATTCCTTCTGGTATGGCTACGAATCATTGCTGGTTTGCATTCAGACAAAAAAATGTTGCATTTCTAGTGCCCTCTAGTGGATGTTTTTTAGCCTGACATATCTCTACCGATTGGTAGTGATTTTACAATCACACTGTGTCAGGTTCAACTCATCCTTCAATAACATATAGTGACTTACCAAATGGTTAAGCAGAAAGGGTTAATGAGTACAGTCTAATAACTGGCTGAATACTGGTGTAACTGATTGTTTGTTACAGGTAGAGATCAAATAGAAATGCTGGTATCCACATAATACCTTTATAACACTTAAGAGTTGTTATGATCTTTCTGATCTTCAGCATTTCACATTTTCAAGATCATTACAACCACTTTTTAAATCAGGCTGCATTCTAAATGTTGAGTTAAACAGTATAACTGAATGACAGCCATATTGTTCAGTTACTCAAGTAACTTTTTAAAGTGGTCTCTTGCATTTTTGAAATGGTTGTGACAAGTGTGTGTGTGTGTGTGTGTGTGTGTGTGTGTGTGTGTGTGTGTGTGTGTGTGTCAGAGGGAGAGAGAGAGAGAGAGTGTGTGTGTATGGTGTAGGGTCATGAGCTTCAGGGTCATTGACTAATGCATTTCTGCAAATCTCACGCTTTCTCTCTCTCTCTCTTTCTCTCTCTCTCTCTCTCTCTCTCTCTCTCTCTCTCTCTCTGTCTCTCTATATATCCGTCTATCTCCCTTTTTGAAGTCTGGGATGGATTAGTCATGGTAAATAGTACCCCTTGGTCGGTGTGGGGACCTTGACACAGCTGTGAGTCTGTGAGCTGTATAAATCACCAGTGGGGTCGTTAGGCAGGATAGAAGGAGGGAGGAAGGGGAAAATTGAGGTATGGAGGGGGATATTAGTAGACCCAGATAGAGTGAGAGAGGGTTTTTTAAAAGGAAGAGGTCTCTAAGAGCAGACTGAGATTGGAAACTCTTGGATGAATGACAAGGTCACTCAGCCTGTGAGTTTGATGCCTGTATAAAAATAGTGTATTCAAAAATAGGCTGAGCCAAATTACAAGACTTTAGGGACACATGAAATGGTAGATAAATGGCATATTGTCTCTGAAGTCCCAGTATTTGCTTTTTATCTTTTGCTTGTATTTGTATTGTTTGTTTTACTTTTATTTCACCTTGGTGTGTAATCTCCTGTTTTTATTGAATAATAAAGTCCACGTTTCTGGTTTCGAACTTTGAAAATGCACTTAAAGTACTTGTTTCAATTACGTGCATAATTGACAAATTAATACAAAAAATGTAAGTTAGCAAACATAAGTAGGCTAGAAAACAAGAGTGTAGCAGAGTGTACAATTTTATGTAGTGTTCTATAGTCACCATAGTGAAGGGATACTGAAAATGGACTTCTTGTACATTGAGAGACTCCCAACATCACAAGAGGGGTGCCCAACAGGCTACTGATGCCAGAGGAATGATGACAGAGCAATTGGTGCACCACAATAGACAAGTTAACTTCTAAATGTCAATGATGACCACTGTGCAAACACTTCAAGCTAAGGGTGGTTATTTCCATCATTAGCTAGGTTATCATTCTGATAAGACTCTGTATTAGACATAGTAGTGAATATAATAGTGGGGTGTATTAGACAGTAAGTGAACAATTGATTCTTGTAGGTGTGTTGGATGCTGGAGTAGAATATACAAGCATGCAGACCTGAGCCACTTTGACACAGGCCAAATTCAGAGCATCTCCAAAGTGCCAATGCTTGTTTGGTGCTCTTAGTCAACAACAGCTACATATAAGACAGGATCTGCTGCTAACATCTTGTTTCCAGATACCACAGAGCACTTTTAGAGGTTTTGTATAATCCAAACATCAGAGCTGTATTGGTGCCAAGCAGACATACACCGTTAGCCATATTGACAATGGCTAACACAAGTTAGCCATATTGACAATGGCTTTAATATTATGGCTGATTGATGTACTGTACATTAAATGCTATACTAATTACTCAGCATTCTGATCTGATTTGACAGATTGGTCATTTTTCAGCTTGGCAGAATGCTGGGAAATGCTTGGCATGCTCTGTACAGTAACCGTTATCAACAGTGACCCTTTAACTCTTATAGTGACGCAGAGAAAGCACTTTCAGCATCCTGTGACTCATAACACAGTAACCGAATTCACCACAGCTTCCCAGCAATAACAGCACCATGATTTGTTATTTTAAAGGTCAATTACACATGACTGGCTGATCACAAGTCAGGATATAGTGCATATAGTCTGCCACAGAAACCTGGGTAATCCAGGGTCAAATATAAAGAAGACATTCTATTTCAGAAGTTCTGCATCAGTAAAAAAATCTACCTTCTGAAGGACTCCTTAGATCAGTTTATTTTGGAATATAAAGATTTGGGTGCATCAAAATAAAGAGGAAAACACTTTCTAATAATAATCAAATAGTTCTCAAGAATGAAAAAATACTTAATTTATTAAGAATCCACACTGGAACACAAAAACTGAGGGTACCTTGACCTTTCTGATAAATATACACTTTTAAAAAAGATCGTTCTTTAAGGGTTATTTTATTTTAAAAATGATTATGTACAGAACCATGAACACTCAATGATCCCTTTACATCAGGGGTGCACACACTTTTTCAGCCTGAGAGCTACTTATCTAATAACTAAGTCAAAATTATCTACCTAATATAAAAATGCAAGACATATATTATTTATAAATATGTTGACAATTTATGTTTACAATGTATGCTGGTGTACGTTGAATAACTACATGAACCCTTATTACACAATACAACTGTGTACATGTTTTGTCATTAGCCTACTTTACTCTGATGACTTGCATTGAATGGAATCAGTCAGGGATGCATAGTCTGGACAGTAGCTGCTGATAGCCAGCCTCAAGCAAACCTCCAAATGATCATCAGTCATAGTGGATACTTGGACTTAATGATCTTCATGTGTGAAAAGGCTGACGCTGAATAATGTAGTCAAGACAAACACACTTCAGAAATGACAGTAAAAAAGTCCTCCACTCTGTATGGAAATGGTCAGTTTTAGGTTTCTTACACAGGCAGAACAAACATACATGTTAAGAACTTACAGTGACAGGTGAACACGGACTGCTGGCCAACTTGAAAAACACCCTGTATGTCAATCAAGTGAGATGTTTTATAATGAGGACAGATGAAAGGCTGACGTTTTTTTTTTAAATGCCATGGGATCTACCCACACTACCTTTGCGATCAACCAGTAGATCGCGATAGACGTATTGTACATCCCTGCTTTACATGGTTAAAGGGTTCTTTGCATGGTGAAATGGTTCTGCAGAATGATGAAAATGTGTTGGAGATGGTTCTGTATAGAAATTATTTGATAATGGTTCTGTAATGCACCAAAAGGGTTCTGCTATTATTACATGCCAGACATTGTAACAACAGCAGAACCCTTTTTGGTGTTATGTAGAACCATCTTCAAAAATTGAACCATATTTGTTTATACACTCTTAAGTAATATGGTTCTTCAAGGGTTCTTTAGTCAAGAAAATAGCTATACAGCGCCCTCCATAATTATTGGCACCCTTAGTTAAAATGTGTTAAAAGCTTTAAAATAAATTAATTTTTTATTGCAGAAGAATAATCTCACCCTGAAAACGTTTAGAAAAAAGTAACCTTCAACTCAAGTGAAAAAAAGAAAAAATAAAGAAAAAATCTTGACTAAGAAATAATTATTTCCCATAAAATGACCACAATTATTGGCACCCTTAACAATTTCTTGAAAATAAATGTATTTGAATCATTTATGTCACTTCTATTGTAGTTTATAAAGTGGATCAAAGTATCTAGGAACCTTTAATTAGTAATGAGTAATGAGTATGTTTCCCTGGGGTATAAATAAGGCATCACACAAAGACCTATTTCTTTTACTCACTCTTAAACATGGGAAAGACAAGAGAAGACACTATTCAAGTAAGGCGGATGTAACACTAAGGATGAATACGCAGAAAAACACCTCATGCCTACTGTTAAGTATGGGGGAGGATTGGTGATGCTGTGAGCCTGTTTCTACTCCAAAGGACCTGGGAACCTTGTACGGATACATGGGATCATGAACTCTTTGAAATATCAGGAAATTTTGAATCAGAATCTGGTGGCCTCTACCCAAAAGCTGAAGATGGGTCATCACTGGATCTTTCAGCAAGATAATGACCCTAAACATGTGGCCACATCTACTCAAAAATAGTTAACAAGGCACAAAATTAAGCTCCTCTTATGGCCATCTCAGTTCCCAGACCTCAACCCAATAGAAAACCTTTGGGGTAAGCTGAAGAGGAGAGTGCATAGGAGAAGACCCAGGACTCTGGACGATTTAGAGAGGTTCTGCAAAGAGGAATGGTCAAAGATCCCTCTTTCTGTATTCTCCCATCTTGTGAAGAGTTATATGAGAAGATTAAGTGCTGTCTTGTTGGCAAAAGGAGGTTGTACAAAGTACTCAAACCAGGGGTACCAATAATTGTGGCACACATGATTTCATTCAAAAATGTATTTCTTAATGTGTGATTTTTTTCCCACCAAATAAAGACACTTGAATTAAAGCTTAGATTTTTTTCTTTTTTTGCATTGCTTTCCTATATTATTTTTCTTAAAAAAGCATTTATTAGAAGCCAAAGAACACTTCTAAACCAGGGGTGCCAATAATTATGGAGGGTGCTGTATATAGAACCATGAACATTCAAAGAACCCAACGCATTATTTAATGGTTCTTCATATTGACAAAAAATGTATTGTATTGTAGATGGTTCTATGTAGAAGTAAAGAAGATTTCTGCATAGCACCAAAAAGGGTTCCTGTGTTATTACAAGGTTGAAATTGAAGTGATAGTGGAACCTTTTTGGTGCTATATAGAACCTTTTTCAAAAATGCTATATACACACATTTACAACACATTCTCCATCTAAATTTCCCCACTGTGGGCCTAATAAAAGATGATCTTATCTTATCAATCTGAAAAACCATTTGATCATGCAAAGAGTTCTTTGAATGTGCACAGTTCTATATAGATCCCAAAAGGGATTTGTTATAGTTACAATGTCAAGATTGTAATAATAGAGAAACCCTTTTTGGTGCTATATACAACCATTTTCAAAACTCTACTATATAGAGCAATCTACAGCACATCCCT
Source organism: Crenuchus spilurus (assembly GCA_036984385.1). Lineage (NCBI taxonomy): Eukaryota > Metazoa > Chordata > Actinopteri > Characiformes > Crenuchidae > Crenuchus > Crenuchus spilurus. Next base: position 17,770 of record BRDA01034174.1, on the reverse strand, counting down.
CATCAATCTGAAGAACCCCTTCTCCATGCAAAGGACCATTTGGGTTCTTTGAGTGTTCATGGTTTTATATAGAACAATTTTCTTTACTAAAGAACCCTTGAAGAACAAGCTTTTTGATAGTGTACTTTTAAAACTGACTTAAGTAAACAAACACTGGTCTTACTGGCTGTCATTCATAATGTGACATCACAAAACCAGTGAATGAAAAACATATGTACATTTCATATATGGCCTACGGTGGCTTTGTGGTTAGCACATTCGCCTCTCAGCGGTGAGGTCTTGGGTTCGAGTCCCCATCTGAGTGGTGTTTCCATGTTCTCCCCGTGTCTGCATGGGTTTCCTCCGGGGTCTCCGGTTTCCTCCCACAGTCCAAAAACATGGAGATCAGGTGAATTGGGTACTCTAAATTGTCCATATGTTTGTGTATGTGTGTGCACCCAGTGATGGACTGCACTCACCCTGTTCTGGGCTTAGTTGAATTGTGTAATGCCCTTCTCTGCGCCCAGTGAGGGGGTAGGGGACTAACTGTGACCCTGATAAGGATTAAGTGGGTGTGATAATGGATGGATGGATGGATATATGGCCTGTGAAGCTTGGGGACTGAATGCTATGAAACGTTTACATTTTATATATATAAAAAAACTTTGTTTACAATGATATAGGTGCTTTAAGATGAACAAGCAGCAAGCATAACAACAAAAATATAAATATTCTATATTTCAATATCCTGTGATGCCCTGTGCAATGTTTGAGTTCTCACAGTACACACAAATCATGTACTGGAGAATCCATGGCACTGTTTCAGCAGTTCCTTTTTGGCCTTTAGGGTCAGCTCAGTTCAACCCAATTTCACTTGATGTATGTTTAGTGCTTTGTCCATTGTCTGAAGCATTTATTCCACATGCATCAGAATTAAAGGAAGGACGTGCACAGCAGAATGACTTTAAGTGCAAGACTTTGATGTAAGGAAAGGATGTTGAAGACTTATGAGATTTTTATTGGCAAATGTTGCTGTGTTCTTAATTACAATAAAAAAAGGGCACATGCTTAAGTCACCAAGATGGCCTATGTTGGCAAAGGATAGTTCAGATGTTTATTTACCTGAAAATACATGTTATTTAGTAAAGCAACTGTTTGTCTATTTTGATCTTAAAGATTGATAATTCAAGCAACATTTAAAAATTGTATTGTAAGAGGGTAAATTATGACCATTGTTTTGGGGTCATTTATAAGAGTGAGACATTTTTCTTTTGCACAAAAAACAACAACCTGCTACCAGTGAAAATTAAAATGCATTTCGTGAATACATGAAAAGTCTGTTAAATTGACTTAAATTGCAAAAATTCAATACAATTATATATTGATTGAGCTGAATGAGTTTTCTAACCAAACTACATATAAATGATTAGTGAAAGTGTCAAAAGTGATATTTCACCACAAATCTGAACAGCAAGTATCAACACAATAATCATTTACAGCACATTTGTGATGAATTTGTGGATACCAGCTTGCAAACAATGACCATGGTAGACACATTAGCTTCTATTTTTTCTCATTGGAGAAAACTAACCCCACCATGTGATGGCTAGGCTTTGGCTTTGCTAACTCTGTTAGATGCTTCAAAAATGCTATATTACAGCCACCAAGATGGAAATAAAAAAAATATAAGTATGAACTGTACAACACATACAATGATTAAAAAAAATTACAGTATGGTATAAAATCTGGTTTCAGGGTCAAACTTTAGAAATATCTGTCTGAATATCATCAGATTACATAGATCTGCTGTGGGGATATGAAAAAAAATAACAAAAGCATGTTCTTCATGGACTTGTTTAACTATATAAATTTTTATCCTGCATTAGTTTGTGACCCTATGTTGCTTTTGGCTAAGATTATCCAACAAATAGTGAAATGTTTTAACTATAAATATATAAAAATGTGTATATATTATTTTACATTTCTATAAAAAAATATATAAATATTTTCATTTGGTAATGTGTCTGCTCTGTCTGGTCTAAAATGATTAATTTTTATACAAGCCTGTCTGTTCTAATATCACCTAATATGTTATGAATCAATAATAGATTTATTGCTACATTTAAAAATGCAACACAGGGGAAAGTCCAAGATTTGTGAAGATGATGCCAAGAGTCAACAGAAGTTAAAGAATTATTTCATTTGTGGGAAAATCTTGTTGTCTGCCAGAGCATGACTGTTTTGATAAGACACTAAATCATACTCTCTGACATTAGAATAAAAGACTCTTCATCCTAACTGTTTATTGTATCTATGATGTAATTAGAAGCACATTGTTTATTAACTACTGAACGGTCGCATAGTTACACCCGTCTCCAGTGAGAGGTCAGATAGGGAAGAGGGTCTGGCCAGGTTGGACACACAAAGTCATAAACATGTCCAATATGTATTATGTATTCTCCAATCACCCATAACATTAAAACCATCTACCTAACATTGTATAGTTCTCACTCGTGCAGCCAAAAAGCTCCAAGGCCTGGACGTATGAAGGTGTCCTGTCATCTGGCACCAAGACATTAAGTCCTGTACTTTGTGAGGTGGAACCACTATAGATCAGATGTGTTTGTCTTACACATCTCACAGATGATAGGATTGAGATTTGGGGAATCTGGAGGCCAAGTCAGCTTTTTCTTCCTCAAACCACTGCTGAACATTAGGGAAATGCAATGAAGGGGAGTACTTGATCTGTCAAAGTCGCATCCACATAAAATCCAGGCCCCATGGTTTCCCAGCCGAACATTGCACTTCCTCTGTCTGCTCTGTCTTCTCATATTGCATCCTTGTGCCAGCTATTGCCCAGGTAAACAACACATCTAAATGATGTAAAAGAAATTGTGATTCCATTGCTCCATGGTCCAATTCTGGTGCTCAGAACAGTGGACTGGGTCAACAAGGGCACTCTGAGCAGTCTGAAGCTATTGCAGCCCCATGTGCAGTAAGAATTAATGCACTATGGGTTCTGACACCTTTCTATGATAGCCAGAATAACCTTTTGGGCTACAGTAGATACTTTCCTGTAAAATCAGGACAGATAGGACCTGTTTCATGCCTGTTAGATCCTAACCAGATTGTACAGTGAATGACTCAGGAAGAAGTGGGGAAGACTCCCTGGTGCTTGAATATGCATGGAAACTCCATTACTGTTCAATGGAGAAGAACACTAAGCGTCTTCGCTCTGTCTCTCTGTTGTGTGTGGGTGAGTGTGTGTATGTGTATGTCTGTGTGGGTGTGTGGGTGTATTGCTGGCTCAGGCATCCGATCTGAGATGACTCCCTGAGGCTTCTGTTCTGCAGGAAGACGTCTGAGACACACAGGAAAGCAAAACATGCATGTCCGACCCCACCACGGACGTCTCCCTGCGCCCCACACACACATCCACACGCACACCTTGCTGCGGGTCAGCTCCGGTCTTGACATCATCCGGCGGACCAGGCAGATGGATAGCTCCCAGAAGCCAAAGCCGGGTGAATGAATGAATGAAAAAAAAAGACGAAAAGGAAAAAAGGAAGACAAGTTTCCACTTTTTTCTGTACAGCACATGCGGCAGGCAGGTTGCTGGCTAGAGATGATAGAAGAACACAGGTTCTTTACGCCAGTAAAAGTAGTACTTATACTATAAAAGTAGGATATTCTAAAGCACTTTTTAAAATGGGTTACTCTGTTTTGAACAATATGTACAATTAGTATTAATTACAGCTTTGCCATTAGCACTGGATGAGCTAACATTCGTTTGGCTTTCAAGACTTTTCTTGAAACTTTATTTATTTGTACTTTCACTTGAAAGGGGATTTGAGTGGATGCTATATGCTTTTCTCAAGAAAAAAGACAACTAACATACCCCTGCCAAAGTACTGCCCACCTCCCTTTATCCCCTTCTATTACAAAACTAAACATTGAATTTATACTATATATATATATATATATATATATATATATATATATATATATATATATATATATATATATATATATATATATACAATTTACTGTAAACAAAGTTCCATCATATGGTAATCAATCAACATTGTATTAGGCATATATTTTTTCCTGTGTATAAAAATTGCTCCCAATGTTGAGCTTATTGCCTTCTTTAAAATGACATAAGTCTACAAATAGTCAATAATAAGACACCAATCAACCATAACAATAAAATGACTGGCTTCTATCTACTCTGCTTATCATTGTGAATGTTCAACTTACCATGTAAGTGCACTTTGTACTTCTATAACCGCAAATGATAAAACGTTGGCAGAGTATGGAAAAAAACATGTCTCATGTGTTATTTTGACCTTTTGACACATCTTAAGTGTGGGGATGTTCATGCATTTTTTTGTTAAAATCCTCCAAGTATCCTCTTATGGGGATAGGTCAGGAATGTAGGAAGGCCAGACCAGTTCCTATACCCTCTTCTTCAGCAGCCATTTGTAATGTATGCAGCATGTGGTTTTGCATTGTCTTGTTGAAAAAAGGATGTACACCCCTTTAAAAGATGCTCATCTTGAAGGTAGCATATTTTGCTCTAAAATCTCAGTGTACTTTTCAGAAGTGTGAATTACTTTCGACTGACACACTCCCATACCATGACAGACCCTGGCTTTTGGACGTATTGCTGAACCTTCTGGATGGTCCTTTTTGTCTTTGGTCTGGAGCAAGCAGCGCCCATTTCTTCCAAAAAATATCTTGCGTACTGATTCATTTGATGACAGCACACATTTCCAGTGTGTGATAATCAATCTCAGATGCCTCTGAGCCCAGAGAAGTTGAGTTGATTAATGATACTGGACACTACAGAGGGAGAAATATGCAATGCATTCCAATCGTTCATTGAGGAACGTGCTTCTCAAAGACTATTTTGTGGATTCTGCTTTTTTTTTTATCAAATCATGATTGCAATCACCTCTTTACATCACCTGCTTAAAATCACATCACTATTTCGTTTTTTTTTCATCATTACTAGCAACTGTCAACAATGAAATAAAAGTCAAAGTAAATGTAAGAAACAATACAGATTTTTTATTTTGCATTTTCCATACTGTCCCAGCTTGGGAAATATGGGCTTTTATAGCAAGTTCACTTTTAGTAATGTTTCATATATTTACTGTATGTTTCTTTGAAGGAGATGTTGATTGTATTGGTGGGAATGAACATTCCATGGAAACAAGAAGCAAAAGTTCAAAGCAGTGCTTGAGTTGGGGAAATGCCTATTTTAGTGTTGCTTAGTCCAACTCTGGAAGTTAGTTCCTGTATTGTGACAAGACAGGAAGTCAGTCATATTCACCTTCTGTAAGCAATCTGTAAGTCCAGAATTCCCTTTGTGGGTGTGGAACAAAACCTTATTCCCTGGAGGTTCACCTGGGTGCCCCTTTTGTTCATATAGAACTTATAAAGCTCACTACATACAGGGAGCAAGAAGTAAATGATGTTTAAAAATTAAGTCACCACTGCCATATGAATTCTTTATTATTATAACTATTATTATTACTATTATTATTATTGTTTGAGAGCCATGACACTGAAGGACCTGCCTCCCACATTTGACAATTTCATTTTGCACCACTTAAAATGCTGTTTTTGCAGCTTAGTCTCCATATAGAAGCTGTATTAACTCTTACATGCCATACTGTCAACCTTTAAACATGTTTATATAGTAATACATTTCCTTTCTTTCTAAAAAACAAAGATATTCTGGATTTGTCCAACATGGGCCTTTTAAAGTTACCACTTGACAATGACATTGACTACATCTTCTTCTGCATTCATTTTCCAGAATCCAAAACAAATTTCTGCAGATCGCTCTCTTAGCAGACTGATGGATAGTGCATGTGAAGATGCTATGCAGGGGTGGGATTTTAGTTCTGTCAGCCTGATATTTTTGTATTATTTTATTGCTTAACTGTTGGAGCCAAACTGATTCCACTCCAGTAACATCCATGGTGAAACTGCAGCAGATCCATACATCTTGATGGAAGTCACAACAGCTGCAACTGGGACTGTGAGCAACCAACATTAGTTGTGTTTCCAGACAGAGATCAATCTTCATGCTTGAAGAACAAATGATTTTCTTCAGGGACTCCTGGCACACAATAAAATTAAGTTCAAGATTTCATCACTAGGCTGACAATTGGCCCTGCATGACTCTTATTGTGCACTTTATGAACCATTCTGTGAGACGTCAAACTGCTTAGTACATCTACAAACTTAATGAGGAGGAGGAGCGGAAGGAGCAGGAAGCATTTACCTTTAAGCATGTACACACACACAGAGAGAGAGAGAGAGAGAGAGAGAGAGAGAGAGAGAGAGAGAGAGAGAGAGAGAGAGAGAGCAAATATTATAGCATCTACATAACTATTGCAAACTACATCAAATCTTTAATAAGAGACAAAAAAATGTCTTGAATGAATTTTTGAATGAATCACAGCTCCATGGCTGAGTTTACTAAAGAGCTTTTGGACAAACTGTGGTGAGGGGAATAATATTTTAATCACATCCTCCCAGGGCACAGAGCACACACACACACACACACACACACACGTCAGACGCCCATTGAACAGGGAGATAGCCATTCAGTCAACCTGCACAGCAGACACTAATGACTTACAGACATGCACTCTCACTTTCTCTCTCTCCTTTCTCTCTTTGTTGCTCAATTTCTCTCTGTGGCTCTCTCCAATTTCCTTCTGTTTGTCTCACTCAAAGTCTGTCTTTCTCTCTGTCTTTCTCTGTCTCTATCCTTTCTGTCTTCATCAGTTTCTCTCTGTTCTTCTGTTTCTCAATCTGTCTCTTTCCTTTTTATGTAACTCTTTCATCTCTCTCTATCTGAGTATCTGCCACACTTTTTTCTCTTTGTCTCTCTTGACTCTCCATCTGACTCAAATTCTCTCTCTCTCTCTCTCTCTCTCTCTCTCTCTCTCTCTCTCTCTCTCTCTCTCTCTCATATTATTCCTGGTTCCAATTTTTCAAGATCCCTTCTTTTCCTCTGAGACATGAAGAGGAGGAAGTAGCTGTGAAGGAAGAGGCACTATGCTCTTTAACTGCAATCTCTCTTGCTCTCAGTCAAGTACACACACACACACACACACACACACACACACACACACACACACACACACACCCACACACCCACACACCCACACACACATTATTTGTGCTGTATGTTGTAGGGTGTGGAAGTGCTAGAGGAATTCCCTGAGTTGGGAATAGCAGGACAATGTGATCAGCTCAGATAGCTTTCGGCGTGGAGACATGATCTGCCCACACGTTAAACACACACTGTCGTGACCCTGAGGTGAGGAGTCACTTACAGTGTCGTGCGGACAAAGCTTCCGAAAGAAAACAATCGAACAATTGAGACAAATCAGGAGGGTGGAGAGAGAAGAGTAACCATAATCAACATCATCATCATCATCATCATCTTTCATTCATTTAACAACTACACAAACTCAGTCACCAGAAGAGATTTGCCATTAAACACTGCAGATTAAAGTTCTACATGAGTACATTTTTGTCACGCAGGGTACAATTAAGGTACAGCAAGTTCCTTAAGGCCAGCTATGCTTTTCACATGCTCACTAAATTGACATTTTCAGGAGGAAAGAGCAGATTTGGATTTTTCCATAACTGATTTAGTCAGGACAGGGAGTCAATACTTCAAATAAATGAATTACAGCAGCGTCTGGTACAATTCTGTTCTGTAATTAAAAGTGCTGAAGCCAGTTTAACTCTAGTGGCAGGAAAGGTGCTACCCGGAGATGGTCCAGTACCTTTTTTTCTGAGAACACAAACTGGTCCAGTATTATGACTACATGTGTACTAATTTTTTTTAAATGTTGTTCATCCATCAAAAATATTTTGTGTTTCTGTGAGATTTTGTGCAGATTTCAGCTGCAAAGAGTTTAAAATAGGTGTGCGAGAGCAGGAGCTGTGTGTGTGTATGTACATTCTACAGTAGGTCCCTGAGGTTGTTAGTATGCTCAGCTGTGTGTGTGTGTGTGTGTGTGTGTATGAGGGTCCATGTTTCTGTCAGTAAGCTTGTTCAGAATGCTCTGTGGCCCTTGATTGAGGATATCCTCTGGATGATGATTCCCTACACACACACACACACACACACACACACACACACACACACACACACACACACACACACACACAGGAACGCCCTGAACAGTTCCTCCAGTATACTTGCACAGCCCTTGCACAGCTGGGAGACTTTCCCATGTGAAAACATAGCAACTAAAATGAGAGTGCACACACAAACACACACACACACACACACGCCCACTGTTCACAGCCTTAGGGACTTAACCCAACAGTCCAGCAAGCATTCCTACACCCGCTCATTCATAATGCTCACACCTCAAACACACACACACACACACACACACACACACACTCTCTCTCTCTCTCTCTCTCTCACAACCTATATAATATATACAGTATATATATACACAGTACATATATATATATATATATATATATATATATATATATATTAGGTTGTGTGTGTGTGTGTGTGTGTGAGAGAGAGAGAGCCTATATAGATTTCTCATATATATATATATATATACTGGTCAAACAAATAAAGGGAACACTAGAATAACACATCCTGAATAAAATATTACAAACTCTTTATTTATTACATAGTGGAATGCATTGAGAACAAAATAACAAAAATGATCAATGTAAATCAAAATTATTACCCCTTAGAGGTCTGGATTTGGAATCATACTCAAAATCTCATACTACCCTCATGAAGTCTGTTTCTGACAGTTTGAGCAGAAACATGGATATTAGAGCCCTGTTGGAGGTTATTTTGCAGGGCTCTGGCTCTGCTTCTCCTGTTCCTCCTTGCACAAAGGAGGAGGTAGCGGTCCTGCTGCTGGGTTGTTGCCCTTCTACGGCCCCTTCCATGTCTCCTGGTGTACTGGCCTGTCTCCTGGTATCTGCTCCATGCTCTGGACACAACATCAGTCAGAAAGGATGAGAACAGAGAAAAGGTCTGTGGTCACCACCTGTAGAATGACTCCTGTATAGGGGTTGTCTTGCTAATTGCCTCTCATTTCTACCTGTTGTCTGTTCCATTTGCACAACATCAGGTAAAATTGATTCACAGTCAGTGTTGTTTCTTAACTGGACAGGTTGGTATCACAGAAATGTGGTTGACTTGGAGTTACATTGTGTTGTTTAAGTGTTCCCTTTGTTTTTTTGCAGTATATATTGTGTATATATATATATACACACACACACACACACACACTTTTTTATTCCACTGGCCCTTTTATACCTTGAACTGTATCTTCATTCATCACTCATTGTTTCTTTTATCAACTCCACTTACCATATAGGAGCACTTTTCAAACTATAGACCATCTGTTTCTGTTTCTTATGTTCTTTAATAATCAGGACACACAACCACCACAGAGCAGGTATTATTTAGGTGGTAGAGCATGCTCAGTATTGCAGTGACACTGATGTGGTGTGGACGAGACACCACCAACACACAGGACTAATAATTTCTTGTATTCTTTGTCTTTGTCTACCAGATATCAAACTTTTCACGAGGATATACCATTCACCTCAACTATTTTCTTTGTTACTCACTACTTACTTCTATGTCAAGTTCCATATTTTCCCGGTCACCTTATTTTTTCACACACACACACACACACACATATATATATATATGTGTTATATATGACGTTTTTTTGTTTCCCTTGTG
>BRDA01034170.1:4422-15137 GCA_036984385.1 Crenuchus spilurus | reverse complement strand
TTTAAACTTTTGATCTGTGATTTGTGTTCTATTCTGAATAAAATATTAGATGTTGGCACCTCCACATCACTGCATTCAGTTTTTATTCACAACTTGTTTAGTGTCCCAACTTTTTTGGAATCCGTACAATGCTGAAGGCATGTACAGACAATTACAGATAATACAAACTGTCCACTATAACCATTACTAAAATGGATCACCCAGAAATGCTGTTTAAATGCTATCCTCTCAGTCAGATGTAACCAATCAGTCAAGACCTTTTTAGAGAGAATTTCAGAACTGGAGAAGACTGCAAACACTGGAACTCAATATTCAAATCATTAGCTTAGCTGTTGTTGTCAAAGCCTCATCCTGATGTTAATGAAGTTGTGACATACTAGTAGATGTGGTTTAGGACACAGTCAGACTTACTGTGAACTATAAAGATGAATAAAAGCTCAACATTACAGACACTTCAGACAGCAGCAGGGCTGGTAGAAGACTGATCTTACATCAGATTCATCATCACTAAAATTGACTCTAGATCAGCATTTCCTGCCCTGAAATGTAGGGTGAAGTCAACTTCCAGGTATCTCCCCCTCCCTCTCTACTGCGCTCCAGCCCTGCCTCTTAAACCCCTGGATTGGCTGTGGTCCTTAGCTTATGAGTGATACTCTGTCTGACACTAATTCTGCCTCTGATTGGCTGTTTTACTGTGGATGCTGTGGAGCGTCAGGAGTACATAAAGTCTGGTTTTCTGTCTCATGTACTACCGTCAGGACATAATGAGAGATTTAGCTTTTATACAGCTTGTCTTTTGTAAATTTAAATGAATAATATATCCTTAAAACCAACTAAGGAATGAAATATAAATACAAAATATTGAAACTTAACCCAGATCTGGAGGCCCCATTCTTGTCATTAGCCTAGGGCACCAAAAGCACTAAATCTACCCTTGACAGTAGCAGTAGGTCAGTAGTCTTAAACTGGGCTGCCTTATAAAATGCCATTCAAGGTTTTATGATGTGATGTGACGTTGCTATACACATTATTGAATATTGAGTCCCCTGCTGCTGTTTCAGTGTAAATGTCCTGGAGGTCTCTATATTCTCTCCACACATTTCACAGTAAATATTAGGATTGTGCATTTCAAGTGAAACGGCAGGAAGTAAGAGCATCCATCATGTTTAGTTACTGGCGATGATCCAAAAGTACTGTACACCCTATTGAGCTGAAGACTTTAGCGTTGAGTGTAATTATGGGATAATTGATTAGTCTGGCTCCTGCTACAATAACTTGCTAGCAGGAACGAAATCAAAGCAGCATTATGTGGAGACCTTTGTTGAAAAATGAATTTAGCTTCAAGCTAGAGAGAAAGCCCTTGTGCTGAGCTAAAATTACTCAGTAGTGGCGCTTAAGGGAGGAAAAGACCTACCTAGAGCTGATGGAAGAGCTCACCACCATCAGCCAGTCTTCAAATATAGAAAAAGGCATGGCTAAAGGTGAATGTCTGTAGCCCTTAGTCATTCAGTTCCAAGCTGTGACATTGTTTGAAACAGAAAGTAAATGAAGCCCATTCTGCACATGCTGGGAATTTGATTACAGAGGCCATTTTGGCATGTATAGTGAGTTGTGATCACTGTTAGCTCTATATGGTTCCATCAGAAATCATATTTAGAGATTTAACTAGCTTCCTCATATGTAGACAATCAGTCAAAACTGGTTTGGTGTCCAAATTTAGCATCTTTAATTTGGAACTGGGGCTGGGAGGCTAATGTTGCTAACAAACATCAAAAGTCAAAAATTATTTCCATTAAAATACATCACAAAAGCTTATCTCAACCTGAAGTATGAACTGAACAAAAACTGTAAATGCAACATTTGTACACAAAATGCCTTTTTCTATCAAATATTGTTCACAAATGTGTCTAAATCTGTTAGTGAGCACTTCTCTCTCTAAAATGTGCAGTTTCATCACAAAGCACAACGCCACAGATGTCACAAGTTTTGAGGGAGCATGCAGTTGGCATTTTCACTGCAGGAATGTCCACCAGAGGTGTTGCCTGTGACTTGAATGTTCATTTCTCTACAATAAGCTGTCTCCAAAGGCAGTTTAGAGAATTTGGCAGTACATCCAACCAGCCTTACAACCGCAGACTATGTGTAACCACGCCAGCCCAGGACCTCCACATCCAGCATCTTCCAAGGACCTCCAAGATTGTCTGAGAGCAGTTACCTGGACAGTTACTGCAACAATCGGTTTGCATAACCAAAATAATTCAGCACAAACTGTCAGAGAATGTCTCAGGGAACCTCATCTGCATGCTCGTCGTCCTCATCAGGGTGTCCACCAGAGTGCAGTTTGTTGTCATAACCGACTTCATTGGGTAAATGCTCACATTTGATGGTGTATTGCATGTTGGAGAGGTGAAGTTTTACAGAGAGAAGTGCTCACTAACACAGATATAGACAAATTTCTGAACAATATTTGATAGAAAAAGAAATTTTGTGTACAAATGTTGCATTTACAGTTTTTTTTCAGTGAACATACTTGAATGAATAAATGAACGTTACACTTATATAGTACCTTTCTAGATACCCAAGGATGCTTTACAATCAACACACTTCATTTACATACACACCGGCGAGAAGCGGCAGCCAATCGTGCACAGCGTACTCTCAACCGGAAGCGACCGTCCACCTGGAAGACTGCATCGAGCACTAGGGGGAGTCACCCAGAACAGAGTGCCAACCATATTTGGGCATACACACATACATACATTCATACACAGACATACACATTCATACACACCAGGGTAATTTTTTAGAGTAGCCAATTCACCTGATCTCCATGTTTTTGGACTTTGGACTCAACTTTCAGGTTGAGATAAGTTTTTGTGAGCTTATGGTAGAGAAATGAACATTCAATTCACAAGCAACATTGCAATTGCCACTTGCATGCACCCTCAGAGCTTGCGACATCTGTGGTATTGTGCTGTGTGATGAAACTTTACATTTTAGAGTGACCTTTTATTGTGGCTAGCCTATAATTATACCTATAAACTAAAGTTATTCTAAATAAAATGTTTGTTTTTTTTGGAGTGTCTGGAACAAATGAATTGGATTTACATAATTTCTTATGGGAAAAATTGCTTCAGTTATCATTTGTTTCAGTTATCATAAGGCATCAGGCATCAAATATTGCATCAGTTATCATAAGGAGTGTTTCAGCCTAGACCAGGGATTGGCAACCCATGACTCCGCAGCCACATGCACCTCTTTCATCCTTATGCTGCGACTCCACATACACGGACGTAATTTGGTGGGGGGACTTTTCAAATGGCAGTTTTGGCCCCCTGCAGTTTTTATCATCCAATAATAATAAAATTTATGTTCAAGCATCCAAATAAATAAATAAATAAATAAATAAATAAATATATATATATATATGCTATTTTAAAATCGCACACCATTTTCAGGTGTATCTTAGCAATGCAGACAATGCTTTCATTGGTCACGACTCACACTAGTGATGGGCTTTTATGACTTGGTTTACTTAAAAGACCTTTTACAGCTCCCAAACCGAAAGACTTTTTTTCGTCTTTTTTTTTTTGCTGCTTAGCTTAAGCTAGTAATAAAATAATGTCAATTCAACAGTGAATGAAATGAAATAAATGTAGAAATGTAAAAGCAACTGAAATAATATTATTTAAATTATACATTTATAAAGTTTTGCATTTTACAGGAAGAACAGAACAAAAACAAAAAAGAAAAGAATTATATACTGTATATGTATCTCGCCAAAACATGGTCACATATTTCACAATATCACAAAATGATCATTAATTAAAAATGAATTGGGCATAATAATGTAAAATAAGTTAATTATGGTTACAATACAGGCAGTAGTACATGTATCATGCAAAAAGAAAAATCACATATCCCCCAACACTTTCCATACTGATGAACATATTTCAGTGAATTTTTGTTGTCTGTTTTGAATTTCAAAAGTGAGCCAAATAATTGTTATGCGTGTAGAAACAGATTCCTCTTATAAATTTACATATATCCTTTTTCATGACAAAATGTATTTATTAATTCGTTTCTTGTCTGTACAATTACTTGTGTGTAATTATTTATTTAGTCTTTTATATGTGCGTTTATTTATTTATACTCATACTTATGAGTTTTCGTCAGAGAGAGTCTTTTTGTAGCTTCTCTCTCTCTGTGTGTGTGCAACAATTGTAGTTAATACTAATATAGCGACACACACACCCCCCCCCCCCACACACACACACACACGGTGTAACTGACCAATCCCGTTGCGAATCTGGCTCCCAGACATGAGTCGGCTCTGATCGCTCACTTCAAAGAGTCAACTCTAAGAGCCGTTTCGTTCCCCAACGACCCATCACTCACACACACACACAGCTGAAACAGGACAGAGAGGGTGAGAGAGAGAGAGAGAGAGAGAGAGAGAGAGAGAGAGAGAGAGAGAGAAGCAGATTCACACATATCGTTCTGTCTCAGTTCAACCTTATTTCACCCCCTTTGATAAAAATACGGAACAAAGCGCGTCCCGTATCGATTCAATACGGAGCGCGACTTTTAATTTACAAATACGGAACGATTCTGTATTTTACGGGATGGGTGGCAACCCTAGTCTGATATTTCTGATCAGAGATCCAAAACAAGATGGCGCAAGGGCCTTCATGACATGCCTTCATCCGAGAAAATTCCGCGAATAGGTGAATCCGCGAATGCTGAACCGTGAATTGGCGGGGGTTCACTGTATTCAAGTTTTCATTCAATATATTCAGGCTTTCATTCCATATTCTCAAGTTCAATTTTATATATATATACATGTTATATATATATATATATATATATATATATATATATATAGTGTTATATTCATTATAGATCAAAAAGTATTTGTGACTCTCAGTGTTTTCTTCTCCTTGGAAACCGGGTCCAAATGGCTCTTTGTGTTAAAGGTTGCTGACCCTTGACCGCTTATTGCTCTTAAAGGTACAATAACACAATCATTACTTATCATCACTATCCTCATGGTCTTGTAAACATGAATTATGGCTGTTGTTAGTACATAAATTGATACATATGTTGTAACTCAACCTGATAAATGTACAGTATTGGACAAGGCTTGGGTCCTTCCAAAGAGGAATATGAGGGAAAGTGTGCCTGAGATAGTGTCTTTGATGTCGGACAGTGGATGACAGGTACTTTGGTTTGAGCATGTCAAGAAGTGCACCTGGAACAGTTCCACACCAGGCAGAAGACATCCAGCTAATAGCAGGCTGGTGGTCCAGATGGCTTATGTATATAATGCATGCAAAGTACCACTAATGTTTTGTATATTCAGTGTATGTCATGCTCAAAGAGAATCCAGAAAGCCTTCATTACCAGCTGACTCCAGGCCTGTATAACCCAATCACCCTCCTGAAAGCTACCAAGCAGACCCTCCATTACCTTTCCAGTATCTCCTCCACTCAGACTCTGGAATATCTCTAATATGCTGGGCGATGGTGCTCCTATCCTTCACATTTTCACATTTTTTCCTGCTCCTACTCTGGGAGGCTCACTAATTATCTAACAGGGTCAGATGTGATAAGCCACAAAAATCTGCCAAGCATGAGGTCCCTCGGATGAAACTCCACAGTGACTCCAATAACCATTCAGGGTCTAGGATGCCTCCAATCTCCATCACTCAATAAATAGCCATAACGTTTTCAGGGAATGTAAAGTCTTGGCAGCTGGCCTTCAGCTATGAATCATATAATCATATGTTATTGTAATTGAAATTAGTTACATCATAATCCACTCTTCTGAGCACATCATAGGTATTATTCCATGAAAACATTTAGACCATTTAGACCAGCTGACCAATCTGTGCCCACGAATGCAAAGCTGGACTAGCTTTACAACTCCCTACATTAGTACAGCCCAGCTTGGTAGAACTTATATTACAATTTATAACAATCTTAACTACAAAGAGTGTAAGAAAATAGACAGAAATCAAAGTGACATTAATTCTTTGTTAATTTATTATTAATGATAAACATAATTAGAAATACAACTTTGTCCATCTTAGAGAACACAAAAATAATTAGTATCTGGTCTGTCCACCTTGGGCAGAAATAATAGCTTCTGCATGGTCTGCCATGGAGAGAAAGAGCTGAGTATGAGTGAGACATGGCAGAGTCGGAGTGAGACCCTGCTGCATGTGAGCAAGATCTGGCCCAATGAGAATGAGACCTGGCAGCGTGATAGTAAGACCTGGCAGAGTCGGAGTGAGACCCTGCAGCATGTGAGCAAAATCTATAAGTGAGGCCTGGCTGTGTGAAAGCAAGACCCAGCAGTGTGAGAGTGAGACCTGGCTGAATATGAATGAGACCTAGCTGAGTACAAGTGAGACCCCAGCTGCGTATGAGTGAGACCCAGCTGAGTACTAGTAAGACTCAACTGAGTATAAGTGAGACCTGGTTGAGTACTAGTAAGACTCGGCTGAGTATAAGTGAGACCCAGCTGAGTATTATTAAGACTCTGCTGAGTATAAGTGAGACCCAGCTGAGTATTATTAAGACTCTGCTGAGTATAAGTGAGACCTGGTTGAGTACTAGTAAGACTCAGCTGAGTATAAGTGAGACCCAGCTGAGTATTATTAAGACTCTGCTGAGTATAAGTGAGACCCAGCTGAGTATTATTAAGACTCTGCTGAGTATAAGTGAGACCTGGTTGAGTACTAGTAAGACTCAGCTGAGTATAAGTGAGACCCAGCTGAGTATTATTAAGACTCTGCTGAGTATAAGTGAGACCCAGCTGAGTATTATTAAGACTCTGCTGAGTATAAGTGAGACCCAGCTGAGTACTAGTAAGACTCGGCTGAGTATAAGTGAGACCCAGCTGAGTACTAGTAAGACTCGGCTGAGTATAAGTGAGACCTGGTTGAGTACTAGTAAGACTCGGCTGAGTATAAGTGAGACCTGGTTGAGTACTAGTAAGACTCGGCTGAGTATAAGTGAGACCCAGCTGAGTATTATTAAGACTCTGCTGAGTATAAGTGAGACCCAGCTGAGTATTATTAAGACTCTGCTGAGTATAAGTGAGACCCAGCTGAGTACTACTAAGACTCAGCAGAGTATAAGTGAGACCTGGAAGAGTATGTGTGAGACACAGCTAAGTACTAATAAAACCCTGCTGAGTATAAGTGATACCTGGCTGAGTATAAGTGAGACATGGATGAGTATGAGTGAGACCCAGCTGAGTACTAGTAAAACCCGACTGAGTATAAGTAAGACCTGGCTGTGTGAGAGTTAAACTTGGCTGAGTATCAGTGAAACCTGGCTGAGTATGAGTGAGACCCGGGTGAGTATAAATGAGACCCAGCTGAGTATGAGTGAGACATAGCTGACAACAATTTGATTGAATTCTTTTGAATTGACAATTTATATGAATTGGATGTCAGATTCTAGAGAATATTTTTTTTAGTTACTCGGAAGAACAAACACCTTTTTTTACTTTCTGACTGGCTTTTGCTCCATCATGTCTCAGAGGTACTCACACTACAAGATTTGACATGATTCATCGCCAATTATTTCAAATATGTTGGAAGATTTTATAAGGCCTGTCAGAACTCTTACTTAAGAAAACTGTCGCTCACCTGTTCATGCCAAGGTGGAGGGTTTTTTTGGTGGGTCTAAAATAATTTGGCTTATTATTGTTGTTGTATTATATGTTGTATATCATGTCAATCATTACTGAACTATATTTTCTCTAAATCGTCCATCTACAAAGTTTCTACAAGATGATTTGCAAAAATGCTGAGAGATACCATCACGTAGCACAGATATGATCTAATAAATCTTATTTTGGATAAGAAAGCCTGCTGTACAAAATGTAGAGCTACGTGAAACTTCCACAACACGGCAGACACAGTTGAATGTGCCCCAGAGCTTGACAGTAATTACCTCCCCAATGGAACGTGGCTATGAAGAATCTGCAAGCCAGGCGCCTTCGTCCTCACCGTTAATTAACACTTGTCCCTCCTTGCATGATAGGAACGGCTCACTTTCTTATCTCATTCACTAGAAGAGGACACATTTTCCCATGTTGAAAAGTGGGGAAGATAATAAGTGTGGAAGAAGGAAGACATCACGTCTGATATGCAGCCCAAGACGTTGGCCTTGTGGAAAGAAGCTAGGCTAACTGCACAAAGTAGCCTGCAATGTCTATTAGCCAAGATATTCCCCATCAGCAGGCGGACTCCACTCCCTCCGTTCCTCAGAGAGAAGAGGTCTCTTTGAAATATCTGAAAGTACGGGCGAGCTAACTTTACTCTCCCTGCCGCTACAAATTCAAAGTGAGCAGAGTGGGATTTCGTGTTCCAAGCTGTGCCAAGAGCGAGGGCTCTCGTCAAAGATGAAATTAAGCTAGAGGCATTTATTTGGGCTTTAACCACAGAGGTAGGGAGATGTATCTCAGTAGGCTTTTAGCAGAGTAAATCAGCACTGTCTCGGACAGTTCATTAAACTCTCCCTAATTTTGATGAAATGCTCCAGGTCCTACATCTCCCTGAATGCTAGAAAGGAACTCGTTAACACTCATATAAATATAAAAAGCCTCAGCTTGTCTGAAAGGCTGCACAGCACTGCACATATAGCTGGATCGCTGCAATTAGTGAGCACTGGATATGCATACTGGACGACGGCATGTTTTACTAAGTTGCCTGGGGTCATTGCTTTAGCGTTAGCACGGACAAGCATTTGAGCAAAGCCTCGTCAACTGGGCGAAAGTTAGACAACATGAGGTATGTGGTGAATTTTAGGGCCGCAAAGAGAGATTAGTGACCTACTCATCTACTACATGGTATTATTTTAAGAGTACAAAAAACAAGATTCCTTTTTCACGCTACGGGAACTTTCTTCTGTCCCTGACCTACAAAAGTCTGCCACCGTATTCATTTAGATCATAATGAGTGTCTATTTAAGGCCATGGATTAAGATGGCATGCCTTTCTCTGAGAGTTTCTGTGAGAACCATCATGAGTAAGCCGATATCTGGTGAATAGCTATGTGACTTGATGAGGCCTACCTAACAGGTACCTACATGTAAGACCACTATGTAGCCCATTTTTTTGCTGCTCAGTTTATCAACCCTATTGTTCCAGGGCAGAATGGCAATCTCTGTGTTCTGGAAAAAAGTCTAGAATGATGGTGGAGGTAGCCTCAACAAACAAAAGACCATGGCTGGATCTGGTTCTTTGTTCAATCCCAGTGATCATATTTGTCCATATATTTATTTGGGCGGTGGACCACTCTTGACACATCCTCTGTCAATGAATGTAGTCTAAGATCTGAAAAGGACCAGATGCTCAGAACCTTACATAAAAGCATCATTCTTGTACCTCCATTGTAGTGAACAAAAATAATGTTCTGTAAAACCAGTGGCAAATTGTACCAATGTACCAATAGTAAAAATATACTAATGTACCATTGGAAAAAAATGTAAAAAAATATAAAATTGTACCAATGTTATTTTAACATTATATTATTAATACACTAATGTACTATACTAATATATATTAAAATATACTAATGTACCAATGACAAAAATATAAATATGATCAAAGTGTACCAGTGTACCAATATTAAAAATATACAAATGTGCCAATGACAAAAAGGAACCATTTTACCAATGACAAAAATATAAAAATGATAAAATTGTACCAATATACAATAGTAAAAATATACAAATGCACCGATGACAAAAATATACCAAAAATGGTTAAAAAAAGAGAATAATATAGTGAAATAGAAAGACAATGAAAGAGAAAAGGAGATGGGCAGTGCCAGTACCAATTCCAATGGTACCAATGATCAAAATTAATGTCTTTTTACAGTATTATGATGGTAGTACAATGAAACTTGGCTCAGTGATCAGAATTGTCTACAGACTTTAGGAAGATCATTATTAACATTATTTAAATACCATCGAACAGTGATGTAGCCCTGTATACACATGACTGGACCTGAGACTGGTTTGTGTCTAATGTCCAGTCAGAATACCCTCCAGCCTCCTGTGTAATTAAGCAGTGGGTCAGAGGGGACTGTGTGTAAATGCAGGCGGTTTAATGAAGGACTTGTCCTGACTGTCATTAGTAATGACTGAAGGCTGACTGCGCTGCTCCAAGCTGCCGCCAGGTGGCGCCAAAACGCCGCTGCAACAATAGACAGTCCGTGTCTCTCAGCTTCTTTCAGTCAGAGACATAGTGTGTGTGAGAGAGAGAGTGTTGTGCTGCTGCAGTATCAGGACTCTTCTCGGAGGATCCATCCGCACCTCGGAGCCGCTCTCACCTGCAGCGCGTGACTGGAGCGCTCGTGCTTGTGTTTGTTTGTGCTTGTGAGGCCGCGCGGACTGTCCGCTTCTTCGTTTGCTGATTGGCTGACAGAGCAGATCAGAAGAGATCAGATCAGAGGAGATGAGTCTGTTTTGGATACACGCTGTCTGGATCCCGGCTCTGTTCGCACTTTTCTCCTTTCAAGGTAAGAAATACAGCCCGCGGGGGGCGGACGGACACACACACACACACACACACACACACACACACACAGAGAGAGAGAGCATAAGAGTGTATGAGTGAGTGAGGGTGAGTAAATGAAGTGTATGGGGAGGGAGAGAGAGAGAGAGAGAGAGAGAGAGAGAGAGAGAGAGAGAGAG
>BRDA01034169.1:10059-30043 GCA_036984385.1 Crenuchus spilurus | reverse complement strand
AAGTCTAGCTCTGCTGGCCATTGAGAGGACACTAGTCAAGTCCCTGGAAAAGATGCCTTGTTGGTACGACAGGATCACAGATCATTTTCTTGAAAGGGAATGGAGGGTAGAATTTACGTATAAATAAACCGACACATTTTATGATGTAGCCGGAAATTGAGCTTCCCCTCCTTGAAAGACCAGCATCCGCCACTGATATATATATATATATATATATATATATATATATATATATATATATATATATTGGTTTGTGTAGACGTGAGGTCTGTAGGTCCTTATCATACTACTGTAAATAATTGTTTAATTAGTGATTGAACTGTAAAACAAATCAAGAGTTGTACAAGTGAGTTTGACATTTGCTACAATTAATCAAAGCCCACTAAATCCCTTAAAATATTTGCTAGCTATAAGCTAATTGCACTGTAGCTAAAGTAGTAAAATACTTTATACAGTGTTGTGGAAAAACATTTGTGGAATTACAATAGACAGCATATATTTAAACATTTTTTAACAGTATTTGTACTTCTGTTTATTAACACTGAGAAAGTTTGAGCTTTACAAGATTGAGACAAGACTAACATTAACAATAACCAGTTAGACTGTGTGCTAAACAGCACACTTTGGAGCTTTATGTACTACACTACTGAAAGCACTTCTAATTGTGGGGTAGTATGCAGTTTGGAACACGGCCAGAGACATGTTACATAAAGTTTCAGAGTGATTTCTGACAATTTCAGCAGTTAATGTTAGCTAACCCAAACTCTCATAATATGCAGGGTTGGAGTAATGTGGTAAAAGTGTTACAGTAACGTGGTTACTTTTTCCTGTAACTAAATAAAGTATGACAGTTACTGACCTAATACAAATTGTTACTTACACTACTCATCTGTCTTCAAGAGGACAATAATTCAATAACAATCAATTAAAACATACATTAAATGTATATGTTTTCAATACTTGTGCATAATTTACACTGACACTACCTGCTGATATGTATGTGTAATGTGTTTTGATCTTGCGACATGCCATACTACTGTATGTATCTGCCTGGGTGATGTAGTTCATCCAACAGTAAACTCCCATTTGTATAAACTCGGCTGTAGCAAATATTAAAAACTCAAGATGTCCCAAAATATGAGAAACAGGTCAGTCTTGAGCTTAGAATTGAGATATCATCTTTTTTTGTATTTTTAAATTTCCCATTCCACTTTAAATGGCAAGTGCCTGAATGTAATTACCGCACTATTTAAGGTGGAATGGGAAATTCTAATAAGATGCTGTTGTGTATTGTATAAAGTTGCACTATTTCTTCATATAACAGTGCTCATGTGTGCATTGATATCTAAAGCACTACGATCTAATTTGCACAGCTCCTCTCAGTAAAACATACAAAGGCCTGGTTATCGACTCTTGTTTATTGTTTAAATAAGACATAAAATGCAACAGATGCTTACAAATAAGAAGCTAACTTCAGTGTTTAATTTTAATTCCATTTTCAGTGAAAAAAACTTTAGTTTGAGCTGTTGTCTTTTATTTTGAGTGCTTTAGCTGTTTACATGTCATTTGCTGGGCGTTCAGTTAACATTAGCTGTTTGTTTTAATCAAACAGACTTAATTGTATTTTATTCAGAAAAGGTTCCACTTGTTTTTAAAAATACAGTAATACCTACTGAGATTGAGTTTTTTTTTATTTTGGTACAAATTAGTTTGGGTTTTGTTGAGTAAAGTAGAAATAATTAGGAATTAGATTACTTTCTATAAAATAATAAGTAAAGTAATCCCATTACAGTTTTTTATCAGTAATTTGTAATTGATAACTTTTTTCAGTAAAAGACCCAGCCCTGCTAATATGTTATCATAACAAGACATTATACATAAATTAATTTTATAGCTATAATTAGGCATTGTAGCTATTTACTGTGCTTTCACTACTTACCTCAAGTTCAAAACTGGATTTTGGGTTATTTTTAAACAAGCTGCTCAACAGAAGCCTTAACAAGAGCTAAACAAAGACAGAGAATCACTCAAAACACTATAGCATAAAAATGCTGTGATTTGCTACCAAAACCAAAATCTTTCCTTTGTTGACACATCCCACCCATTCCACTTGGTTCCTAAGCCAGTGAAACAAACAGATGGGGATGGTGAGTTCAAATGTCTATGGCACCAGCTTTAATAACACCACTGAAAGCAATATTATAGTCAGAAATTCTGATTCTGGAAATGCAGTTAACAGTGTCAACTCTTACTATAATTTTTGCTTTTCATCTAGCATACAATGCAGTGCATTACCAGCAAAAATTCTGCTCTAGTTAGCCTTGTGCTTGCATGCTTATTCCAGATTGTTGACTTGACATTAAGAACTCCTGATATATACAAGTCATTTTGCATCCCTCCTCAAATCAGGCCATTTTATGCTGTGACTTACACCTGAAACACTTAATAAAGAATCCTTCACTGGTTATTATCAGCCTATGGTACATGTCCTTTCCCATTAAGCACCATCTTTAGATTTATTGCTTGAGGATGGGAGAAGACATGTTTTTTTTTCTTTTAAACAAATGAAAAGAAAGACAATGGGTGAGACATACTATGGCTCACCTTAGCCATATTAATAACAATGTAAGCCATGCGCCATTTCATGTGAGCATGCTATGCGAGTTTCATTAGCTCTCAATTAGTGGGTATCTGGCAAGAGGCACATTTAAGCCGCAGAGGATAGCAGCAGTAAAGAACTTGTCGGAATGGAGAGAGGCGAAGCGTGACTGAAGCTTCCTGCAGGACGATCGAGCTACACCAACGTTTCCTCTCTGTGCTAATGAAGAGACCTGACCCCTCACCCTCTACTATTCTACATTACCAGAGAGAAAGAGAGAGAGAGAGACAGAGAGAGAGAGAGAGAGAGAGAGAGAGAGAGAGAGTGAGAGATTGTCTCTAGGGAGAGAGGTCCAATAGTCCAGTGCTATCAGAGTGATTCTTAATTATACTACAGGTACAATACAGTAGAGAGGTCTCCTCTCCTCTTCCTCATGGGGTTTTAAAATTACACTGTAACTAAAACAGGGAAAATGTGGCCAGAAAAGAGAGTCAATTTAAGCACTATTAAATGAAACACAAGTTTTAAATACAATATAAAAACAATTGTCATTTAACTTGTTTCCTTTACATTAACTGTGTTGATGTAAGACTTTTATTTATTTATTTATTATTTTTGCCAGTGCAGGGCAGTATTTCCCAGAAAAGAAGGGATGCTGAGGTGTGAAGTATGGAAATGATTCTTGACGCAAACTGTATTTTGCTATAAACAGTTATACAACAAAATTCATAATAATACTTTCATGTGAAACATATTTTGGAGTAGCTACAAAAACAAAGTCAAGACAGCTGTCTGGTGTTTTCACTGTATCTGTACAGAATATTACCATATCTTCAAGCTGTCACTGCACAACTCACAGATGAAAAACTGAGATTTTTCTCAGTATAAACCTCATTACTTATAAGCATTAGATGGGTAACTAGGCTTCTTTGATATAATAACCTATGATAAAAGATCATGGGCTGATTTGAACATTTAAGCTATTCTAATCATTCTAATACAAGAAAAATTGAGAATCACATCATGTTTTTCTTCAGGTTAAAATGTAAAAAAAAACATTTCTCTGTGAGTTCTTTTTCTGCTGAGTAGTTTTTGTTTTTGAAGAACACAGTCTAGGTTGCATAAAACAAGTTGCATGCAAATAGACCACTGAAGTTGTGTTGTCTTTATTCTAATTAGGAGTTCAGGGTCCAAGAAGATGAGAAAAGAGATTGGATTTTGAATTAATCAAACCTTGTCATAGTCAAAATGTTTCAAACTAATTTTTTCAGTTGTCATGGAGTATCACTTGATCCTTTGAAATATGAACTCGTTAAGGAGTTGAAATATGAAAATTGCAACATGCAAGCTATCATCACACCATTAGCCTTACCAAAATACCACACAAACCAGCAAACCTTTACCTAATGAGCTGGTTATGTGGCAGTAATAGCCTACAGTGTGAGTTAGTTAGCTTAGTTAGGTGTTGATATATAATAGTGTTAAAGTTTAATAGTAGACTTGTGATATAATTTCAATGCTGGACTCTTTAGCATGGATGTAGCATGGGGCTAATAGCACAGACTCTGAATTGACACATGACTTCATTGCTTTATAGCAAATCTTAACAGGATAGTCTGATTGATGTACTGGACCTCAAATCTTATTTTCTCACTTACACTAATGCAGAGTTTTATTAAGAAGGGAAGTACCCAGGACACTCATGTTTTGCCTCTGCTATGACATTGTGAATTTTCTGCCTCCACGACAGAAATGGTAGAAGTGCACTTGCACACTAACCTAAAATCATTGTTAGATATGGTTCTGAGACTGCTCCAAGATCAGCCTTCACTGGTAATTGCCAGTACTCTAGTATTGTCAAGTATTGACCACATGCACAGTGCAACAATCCACAATCATACATTGGGCCTGTATTATAAGTAGGACTCTCACTGATGGAACAATTTGTTCTTCAGTTTAATTTAGGGTTTTCATTAAAGCCTAATTATATTAATCACACCACCCACTGATCTCACCAGTCAAGATGATTAAGTGGAAAGTGTTTGACAGGAGCTGTGACGAAGAATGGACTGATAAGGGGAGTTGAAACATTACCTTTTGTGCTGTCAACATGGACAATTCTTACTGAATACGATGAATTTTAATCTGTGCATTTGATGAACACTGACTTTTTTATGGTCTTAGGTCATTTATCCTTAGGTTTAGGCTACTCATCCCTTTATCAGGCATTATGTCAGCTTTAGGATTTGTCAGATCTCAATATTCATTGAAATAATGTAGGAATAATCTGTTGACAGGGCTGCCTTTGAGCTTATAAATAAATCCTTGCCCTAGACGACTGACACCGACAAAAACAGCAAAACATTTCAAGAGCATTTTGATGTGCCAAAGCGCTTTGAAATCAGCGGCAGAGAGAACGAGCTTAACGTGAACTTGTAAATCAGATCCATTAAGATACAGTAATCCCTGGGTAGCTGTGTACTGCCACACTACTGCTGAACAACCTTTGCCTCAGCGGAGTGTGTCTTTGTATCAAAATTAATTTCAGGACAATGAAGCTTTTAATGTGCTCATAACAGAAATGGTGGAATGAAGACAAATGATTGTGGCTCATAAAGAGCAGAAATGAAAAGGAGAGAGAGCCTGAGAGAGAGAGACAGGCAGGCAGAAAGTGAGAGAGATAGAAAGAGAGCTGTTGGTTTCTCTGGCCTTTGATGAATAGCTTCAGCTTTGCTGCAGCTCCTCCTCTCTGAGTCAAAGTAATCATAATTGCATGGGGCTGAGCATAGTTTTGGCGAGAAATTGAAGGTTTTCTGATCCACTCAAAGACAGAAAACGGGCAGACAGACAGGACACTATAGCAGCACACTCCACCAAAGGGCCGCCATAATTCCTCACACCTGTCAACTTCAAAACAACTGCAACTTAACATAGCAAAGCTTGATCAGTATGTTGACAGTCAATCAAGCAGATGCCTGTCATAAATGGCTAGATATAAAACAAGCAATAACTGTAGAGAGTTTGAAACTATAATTTTCCCCACAGTGATTTACGACCCAATTGACTGGTGTTGCAGTTCAAAGACAGCTTACTTGCAATAACAGACAGCTCAGACACACACACACACACACATACACACACAAGGTCTCAAAAGCATAACAATGTCTGTTTGGAGTTTTGGAGTTCAACATATTTTAATTAGGGTTGTTATTTTATCTATTATTTATTTGTACTGTCTATATCTACGTTAATTTGTTCTCCTTTTATGTTATATATTAGTGCTGTCAAATAATTCAAATATTTATTCATGCTAATCACACTGCATTGAGTATTAATCAAAATTAAAGTTGATGTTAAAAAAAGCAGTACATAGTACAAGAGAATATACATTTCAGCCAATTATCTTTTATACTTTCCAAGATATAGAATACTAAAACTCAGCTCAGTTTATTTGTGTCAGAAAACATTAATAAATCAGAAATAATTAACAATGAAAACAAAACTAAATCTACAGATCATATATGAATACTGAAAATTGACCCCGGCTACAGTCACGCTGTTTACATCAGAAGACATCTGACCTGCTCATATGACACCCAATAAGCTTCTGTATGTCTGAGTAGTTCTACATCAGAATTTGAGAGTTCATGGGAATTTGTTTTTTGGGTACAATCAGCAAATTTGGTGAATGGCTTGCTGCACAAAAACAACTTTTTTGGTGAGTTTTTTTTAATATATAAAAACATGTACCATGATAGATTTGAGACTATTTTCTTTCATTTATCGCAATAAAACCAAGTGACTTATTTTTGTCGCAATATGCTGAACTACACCATCTCCAATAAACTGCTTTGCTGAATGAATGAATGAACGTTACACCTATATACACATTCATTCACACACACCAGGGCCATTTTAGAGTAGCCAATTTACCTGTTCTCCAAGTTTTGGGACTGGGGGAGGAAACCGAGCCCCTAGAGGAAACCCATGCAGACACAGGAAGAACATGGAAAGCGCTGAGAGGCAAACGTGCTAACCTCAAAGTCACCGTGTCACCCAACGTTTGTTCTCACTAATGCTATGCTCTTTATTCATCCTCCATCTCACTCAAACACTCCTGCTCTCTCTTTCTTGCTCAATGAACCAGAACTCTTTGAACTTTAAATGGTATGTTTAGACAGTAAATCCTACTCATTCCATCTTTAAGGAAGCTAATAAAACAGCATCTGTCTCTGTGACTGTCTGTTTCTTTCTGTTCTTTTGGGGAGTGGATTTAGGGCAGGCAGTGAAATTTGGGCACAAAAAATGGCTCTCAAATATAACTTCTCAAAGAGCCATTCAAAAGAACTGGATCCCCTGCTAACATAACATCAGTCAGTGACCAGGGTTCAAAATACACAACAAAAAAAATTATTGCAAGTATACTGCCTCAGTAATGTGTTAACTTTGACAGTCGTATGAATATTTTTACATTGGTTTTTATCTTTGTTTAGTTTTCATAAAATGTTTGATATTCCAAGCATAATTATCTTATCATTCTTCTAATAAATGTTTTCTGATCAAGACAGCTTAGTTTGTGACTAATATTAGAACAGCAGTGTTCTCATGAGCTGGCATTGAACCCACTGAGCTCTCCCATGTGCAGAGACTTTACCTAACTGTTACTGATGCAAAATGCATGTAGAGTTAATGGATACTGCTTCAACAAACCTGAGTCAACATAAGCAGCTGTTTAAATAATTAAATATGTATTAATTGGTTGAAGGTTTTGATATAAAACAATTATGTATTTATTTTGTATTTTTATACAGAAATAAATATTTTTTTCTAACAGTCTTACTACTCACAAATGTTTCCATAATTGTTAATAGTTTGCTGTTTTCTTAAAACAGAGGTTAGTTATTTAGATTTGTTTAATTACAAAAATAAGTAAAAAAAACATTATTTCATTCCTAACTAATAATTTCTAACATCATCATTGTAATATGCAATAAGTTCAACAAACATCCCATTTTATGTCCAGCTCTAACTCAAGGTAAAAGAAGAAGAGGATAACCAGTAGCAAGATTGATGGATACAATCAGAGGAACAGGATTTTGAGAAGACTAAAGACCCAAACAGAAGTAATAGTATCCATATGTCACATCACTGGTACTTCATCCTTTACATATGTTAATATCATAAACTCATAAGACAATCATCATAAAAAAATTTGATTGTGCAACTTTACCTTTAGTGTTTTCAGTGTTTCAGTGTAAAAAATCATTTAAAGGTGATAATTTTGCACAGGTACAGCAGACTCTTGGCCAGAGCAAGAATTTGTTATGTTATTTAAAAGCAATGTTCAGAGTCTTGCCCAAGGAATATTTATACACAGGCTTGTTGGTCTCAATTTTATTTTGGATAAGAATTTTGTTAACAGTAATGTTAACAGTAATGTTAACAGTAATGACAGTTTTATTATGATAAACCTGACTCCAACATTTTTGTCACTAGACTACTGCAACTCTAGTTTCTGCCCTGCAAATAAAAGCAAGCTCATGCTCCCACACACCACTGCAGGCAGTGCAAAGCGATTTGTGTTTCATTATTCTGATTACTGTGAAAGATCATTTTTTTTCCTGGATCCTCTGTTGAGGCATTCCCTCCATGAACATCCACTGCTCAGCAAGCTCCATCTGGGCATAATTAGAGAAAGTCTGTTAGTCCTACAGTATACGACAATAACTCACTACTAATTATGCATCAATTATTAAAACTCTGAAAGCTTATTAAACACAGCGCAATAATCAGTTACCCACACCTGAAGATTTATGGAATGTTGACTTGTCTGTGTAAGGAATAATTAACAGAACCAAGACAATGATAATCATCTTCTTTATACAGAAGGGAGGTGGGTAAGAAGGTGGGAGGGAAGAGGAAGACATTTTTATTTGCTCCGAGGATGTTTTCTGCATAGAATAAATACTCATCAGCTTCCTGACGCTTATTTAAATGTATTTGGCAAGCTTTTTGGTACTGTCTCAATTAGCAAAATGTGAACACAGATCTCTTTGTACCTCATAGTATCCGCTTCTGATGCGCAGTGATTTGGTAACATAACAACACACGCCTTCATAGCATTCTGTAGGCTACATCTTATTCCTGAGCATGCGTCACCTGAGACACGCAATCTCGAGGAGATCTGCTTATTAACATGAATCTCCTGCAACGAAAGCAATTGAGGTGTGACTGAATTCAGCAGGAGTGCTGGCTGCGTGTGTATGTGTGTGGTCGGTGCTTATCAGGAGGAGGCGATGTGAGCTGAATTGGATATTGATCTGTGTATATGGAGTGTGCCATGCAATAAAGAGGAGACTGCTTGGCCAGCAATGATTCTTGAGCGGCAATCCTAGACATGCAGAATGCTATCACAATATGACCCATGAGTCAGCATAAGGAGTCGTGCTTAACCTCAGGCCCTTTAAAAACCTTATAACATCACACCACTTCTTCTGTGTGCAAGGCATCCTGGGTGTCTATGTAAACTCCTGAGTGCTGGCAGCTTGCATCAGGAGTGGGGTCATTACCAACCAGATGTAAGTGAGTGGAACAGCTAGTTGGCTGAACTGACTGAAATCATAAAATGGTCTATTACGTTTGAAGTCAGTCAATGAAAGACATTACAGTGATACATAAGAGTGACCTATATGACGAAATGTAATATCACAATATTTGGAGGCATTTTATGACAATTATTTATAATATGATTTCATTTTTCTGAAAATTACAGAAATGCTGAAATGGCCAAAATGCACCAAGAAATCAGAAGTGCCTCATGAAAAGACTATGATAAAATAAACCATTTAATATAAACACAATGATAGCTGTCATTTAATTTACTCTTCCTCATCACTAACATGACATGAAATGTTGTTTTGAAATGTGAAGAACAGGATCTAACATGGTGAACCTGATATTTTTATTAGCTCGTATCACAGATGATCTTGTGAGCAAGGAAACATTCATTTGAATTAATTTCACACATCAGTTGCCTTTTATTGTTGCTGGTTAAATAAATCAATAATAACCCTGTACTGACCGTTTTCACAGTTTTCAATATTGGTGCTGTCATTTAAAAGCCATGCATCTACATTTTTTCTCTAAATCATTTAGACCACCTTTTGCATCAAGATGAAGTACAAACTTTAATCAAATCTTGCTGTATTTAATATACATACAAAGTTAACAGTTTCCTTTAAAGTTACAACTTTGTAGATGCACATTTTTTGCTCTCAGTTAGGAAATACTGCAGCAGGTGCATCTTTTATATATGAAGGGATGTTTTAGAATGTGCAAAATAGACATCCATGCATCATAACTTATTCTTTTTTGAGTTATAAGTCTGTAAACAGGCAAAATGTCATTTTACAAGATATGGGAGGTACAAAATTGAATAAATAAATTGCTCTATATTTCTCTTTTTAATATGTTATAATTAGTTTAAAAGCAAGATCACACCCAAAGCCTCTCCTCCTTTCAATCCTATGCTGTAAATGTTTCTATCTGTACCTCTGGGTGGTAAAGTTTTTGTAACAACCACCTCCTCTTCTCCTCCATAATACCAGTCCATCTCCTTTCATTAAGGAGGATCCTCCTGTCAGAGCAGATGCAGAAATACACCCCAAGCTCTTAGAAGGCATAGTCCAAACCAGTAAAAAATACAGTTGTTCTTCAAATACTGCTGAGACCCATGATAAAAGTTATAATATCACCCATCATAATTGATAACAATTTGTCATATTACCCATCCCTACAGTCAGAAAGTGATGTAGCAAAATGAAAACATTAAATGAGGGGGCACCCAGAAGGGATAAGGATTAAGCAGGTTGGATAATGGATGAATGGATAAATGAGGGGTTGTTGGTAGTGAAACCTAAGTTTTACAGTGAGCTTTAGAGCTGCAGTACATCAGTGCTTGTGTATTCTGATTGCTTATTGGTTTCAGACAATCAATAGGAACCAATGTAATTTCTTTACAATAAACCATTCTGACATTAATATGATTTATGTAATAGTTTAGCAACCCAATTCAAATAAGCTTATTGACGTATCTAGTCACAAATTCTCACTTCAATTGACATGGCTTTTCAAAAGACCATTGACTACCGGTTGCCATCACTGTTTATCTTTGTTAAGACATCAATTTCAAAACAGAATAGTTTTTCATATTCTTCCTTTCAATACTTCATATGCCATGTATAGCTTTCAGCTTGTCCAGATACAGAAAATGATATGTAATAGTTTTGGGCAGGTAATGTTGCAAAATGTTATCTGTGCTATTGAAGTATGTCCATAAGCTTATGACGTATTATTGTGGACTGTTTTGTGTACGACAGTGCTTCTGTCTGGTGGCATTAATTCAAAACATACAATTCATGATATGTATTAGAACCTATAAATCATTTCTCTGACCTGATGGAATACTTTATAACAGTCATTAACAAATACATGCCTGAGAACCCCACTGGCCCATGCTGATTTCTGACTGTGTGTTTTAGTCCTGCTTTGTTCTCAAGCAATATGCAGCATTTTTCTTTTTTATGGTAGGGTTTTTCCTCATACAAAACATGAATTGTTCCCTTTGGTTTATTAGCATGTTAACTGGAAAAGGCAGGCTAACTAATCAACAAATCTCCTGATAGAGGAATTCAAGCTGGTGATGAATTAGGTGCTGTCTGCCGACAGTGAAATGTATTTTTAATTGCTCTTTGTAATTAAGGATTGTCACTGGAAGACATATTACGCGTCTATGTGAGACCCACGTGCCGTACTTCAGAGGTTTGTTTGGATTTAGGCAGTTAATGCTGAGTTTGTCAGTGCTTTGAGGAAAAGCTTTTTCTAAGCAGATTTCTTTATAAAAAATGTACAGTAATATGTACTGTAAGATATATTACTGTGACTGTTGTGTTTGTTTTACCTACATAGATAAAAATAAATGACCTTTTATGTTTAACTAAAAAACATGGGACTCCTTCTTAGCTTCTTAGCAGAACTTAAGATGTACTAGCAATTGGAATTCTTAATTCTTGCAGCTGATCATCGCTAAGCAGTCACATAACATTAAAAAAAGCATGTTGTTAAAAAATGCCAATAAGACTACATAATTATATCCTTTACATTAATACACAATAAGTATTAATATTGCATTACATTTAACACACCATCAGTGTGTATATAATATAAGCATTTCAAGTAAAATTTCTATGAAACACTTCACTTTAAGTTGTTATTCATTAGACTTCACAACACCTACACTACATAAGCTCATTATGACAAATGCAAAGGCTTATTATTTCGGGCTTCTTCAGACATTAAAGCCACTTTGGTCAAAACTGAAATGATTTATTAATGTATATGTAGGTTTATATATAGGCTGTTATAATCAAAGGCTTGTATAGATGTAATGTAGTCTTGGGAATACATATGAAATATAGCATATAGAAAAGAAAAGTATAAGACACTGACACTATGACCAGAGGATCACAAGTTCAAATCCCGGTCATGCTGTTTGCCATTAACAGCCGGGGCCCAAGTGAGCAAAAATTGGCAGTGCTCTCTCTGGGCGG
This sequence comes from Crenuchus spilurus, assembly GCA_036984385.1. NCBI lineage: Eukaryota > Metazoa > Chordata > Actinopteri > Characiformes > Crenuchidae > Crenuchus > Crenuchus spilurus. Next base: position 17,836 of record BRDA01034169.1, on the reverse strand, counting down.
GTAGATGGTGCTCTCTCTCCCTGTCACTCTCACATTGCAATGTCCGCTGGCTTGGCGTCTACTGATTGGTCCATTCGGAGCTGGGAATCCTATGCTTTCCTCCGCGTGCGTTGGCTCCCCAGTGACAATGTATCAGTGGTAGTTCGAAAAAAGAGGTGGTGGCTGCATCACACGCAATGGAGGAGGCTTGTGCTTGTCTTCACCCTCCTAGAGTCAGGGACATTGCAAAAGTGATGGGTAGAGTCCTAATGGATGGTATGGGCAGTCTTTTTGTCTTTTGTTATGTCCACTTAACTGACAGTAAACAAATGGCTGCATAATTACATTGTACAATTAAATATTTTAACTCTCAATTAAAACCTTTCATTAACATGTATCTTGGGTGATTTGTTCATAAGTGTGAATGAGGTCCAGTCACTCAAACTTCCACTCGAAGTGATCAGAGCAGTTCATACCATTTGTAGTGTTGCATCACCAACAACAACAAAGGACTGAATCAACTACATCACAGCAGAGATGAAAGCACTGGTGTATTCTCATTCTTCTATTCATCTCCAGTTTGCTTATATCAGTGATGGGGAACTTAATTCCTGGAGGTTTAGTTGTTGTGTCAGAGAACACCAAACTGCTGTACTCTCATCCCCGGTTTGTAGTTTAGCACTCCATGTGCATACATGTACAAAAACAAAGAATCACAACACATTTTTCTCTGACAGCACAGCAGGAGACTGATGTATTAAATGTGCACAGTGCTCTTTCTTCCAATCACAAAATTCAATCATAAGGGATCACTGGAGACCCATTTCATACACATGGAAAAGCCAGGTGTAAACAGTAGTAAGTCTCACTATCCACTTGTGATCAGATGAACAGGGAATAAAACATAAAACACAATCACGTTAGGAATAACAAAACATGTAAAGTGTATTCAATCTTTAATATAAGAATAACTAACAAAAATGAACTGAGCTTTGGGTGAAAAACACAGACGTAATTTGGGAACGGGGACAGGTGGACATGTTTTTGGTCCCCTGCATTTTTTACCATCCAAAAACAATGTTATGCTATATATTAAATGGAGGTGGGTCAAGCACTAGGACCAGGGGCATCAGAAGCATTTGTAATGTTGGGAGGACACACTGGCGGGGTGTGTGCGGGTCCTCCCCAGAACATTTTGAATGAAGTAGATGCCATTTCCTGCATTGCAGTGCAGTAAACCTTTGGATGAGCAGATTATGTTGAAATGTTAATAGTTAACCCTTCTGTGGTCTTTGGGTCAAATTGTCCCATGTTAACTGCTTTTGTTTACTAAAAAAAATGAGGTATAAATTATGTAACTGAGGTCTATTGACTATACATTCCAAAAATAAGTGTAAAATTTTATGATACAAGTTTAATAATTTTATGATACAAGTTTTACAACCAGACAAACCAGATAGGGATCAGTGTTCTTAAATGTAACCAAAGAAAACAAACTACTAATGTAACTATTAGAAAACACTGAACTGAAAGAGTTTGAGTTTTATTAAAATGCTTAATTTAATCATTTATTAAAATGTAATTATTAATATATTATTAATAGTAACTAATAATAATAGATTAATAATTAATAATATTTTAATTTATGCTCAACCCCCCACCCCACTCCCCACACCTGTACTCAAGCTAGTTATGCCCCCCCTCTAAAATCAAAATTTTGTCACTGGTGAAATACCTGTGAATTGCCTGTGAGATTACCTGTTATACAATTTTTCCTTGTTTTATGTGGCCACCATCTGTATTCCAAGAGAAATGTTAAAGGAGTTACATTGTATTTAACTTTGACTCTCATAGCTTTCCACCCAGAAGTGCAATTTAAAATTAAATGAATATGTTTCCATTTATTTATCCAGCAAGTCCTGCTGTGATAAATCTGCAGACACCAAAACAAACAGAATATCAAATTCAGATGCTCAATCCTACTATTATATATACGCTTACTCAACTTTTGCCCAGCAAAATTTTCCTCTGCCTCTAGAAAATCTTTAGTGAAGCGGCCTGGAGCCAAAATTCACGCTAAGATGCACCTGCACAGACAGAGCCAACCTGAGCAAGATGAACGACATCATTAACTCAGCCAGTAAAGCTGAGTCTCTCCACCTCAGCTGCTGCTGGCAGCACAGGAGCTGATGGGCTAAGCTAAAGTCAGGCCTCCCCAGCCAGATTCAAAACACTTCAAGTATATACAAGAACCTTTAAATTACACATGTTGCATTACATTACTGTGGATGAATTCAATTCAAAGGGAAAGGTTTCGTCCAGACATAAACAATATTTTACCAGCTAAAATCAGGCACATTTTCCCAGATACTGCAATGAAGGAAAGAAGTGATTTTGTTACATATATGTGATGTACAAGTAAGCTTCTTTGCATGCAGCATCTCTAGTGTATGTTTTTATGTAAAGGCAAAATTCATATTTAATGTGTCATAATGTTTTCAATTACAACAGTGCATGGTTTATTTTTTCCAATATTTCATATGAAAATGCAAAGGATGTGTCAACTGATGTTAATCACTTTTTTGTCAATAAAACATGCTTATCTTTAAAGCCTGTGCAAACCTTTGCTCTAATATCAGATAGATGTCAAATGTCAAACACAACAGGTGCAAAGTATGACAGACATTCCATATGAGGTCAGAATAATCAAGGGCAGGCATTGCTACCCACTCCAATATTGCTTCTCTCCCCATAACGATGCAGGCCAGGCTTTTGCCAACACATGTCTCTGTGTAGCCATTTGAGGCCATCTGCACTTTCTTAAATCAAGATCCAATAGAGTTTACTGCTTGTGTGTCTTTCATATTGGTTTCCCTGGCACGCAGGGCCTCTGACACCACTCGGACATGCCCTTGACATTTCGGCAAGTTATTAACCTTTTGGGATGGGAGCGTGTGGGGCTGGCACATAGAGAAGGGATGCAAGAGATGTGAAGAAGCTGACTGATGATTCAGGAGTGGTCCATATGGGGGTTGGTAGTAGGAGGGAGAGAGAAAACATGTTCAAGCATAGAACTAGGGAGGTGACAATAGCAAATGAAACAGGACTGATATTCTCAAAAAGCCATGCAGGCTGTCTCCATACAGATACAATAGTATACAAAGCAAGACAAGGTCAAAAACAGAACAAGGTCATTTGTAGATTTGTCTTTGACAGTCAATCTAATGCTTGCTTCTTGCATTATATAAAGTGACTTGCAAAAGTTTGTCCACACCTTATCAGAATATCTCTTACTGCGGCGAGTTAAGTGAGTAAATATGGCACATGTCTTTAATACTTTAAGCAAAATTTTGTTTTATTTCCTGAAACCTTTCACATTTCAAAATAACAAAATAGAAAAAGTGCAAAAATAAAAGTTTGAGTATCTGGCATGATCAATACTTAATAATATCCTTTTTAGGAAGTATCACAGCTTCTAAGCCAGACTTTTAGTAGCTTTAACATTTTGGCAGGGGTGTTTTTGCCCATTCTTTCTTTAGGCTTTAAGCTTAAGTTTTGCATTCATTGCTCTCCTGAGGTCTGTCCACACATTTTCAATGACATTTAGGTCAGGAGGCTGTAAGAGCCATTGCAAAACCTTCAGTTTGTGTTTCTTGAGGTAGTTCAATGTGGAGTTTGTGGTGTGTTTAAGATCATTATACTGTTGTTGAAGCTGTCTTCTTGTAATCTTCAGCTTTTTACAGTGTGATATTTGCTTCCAAAATTTGCAGGTATTTATTATCTCTTCACATCCATGCTTAACAGAAGGAGAGGTGTTCTTTTCAGGAAATTTGGCACGTTTTTTATCCAAACATACCGTTGCTCATTCTGGGCAAAATGTCTATTTTAACTTCATCAGTCCACAGGACTTGTTTCTAAAATGTATCAGCCTTATTTAGGTGGTCCTTTGAAAACTTCTGACACTAAATGTTTGGGCTAAATCTTCTAGAATGTCTTTTTCAGTTTTGATTTGCCTTTTTAACAATTTTACAAGAAGTTCTCTGAAAGGTGTTATGGTCTTCCAGACCTCAACTTCATCTCCACAATTCTTGTAAATTGCCATTTCTTAATTTAATTTCAAACCTACAGAAAATGTGTTTTATCTTCTTATAGCTTTCATCTGCTTTTTGGGCATCTATCATTTTATTTTTCAGGGTGTTAATCAGCTGCTTCGATGAGTCCCTGACTGCTGATTGTTGGGACAAGGTTTGAAGAACCAGAATATTTAAAGGCACAGTATGTAATATTTCAGGTTATCTTTTAGCAGAATTTAATATAATCACTAATAAAAATGATTAAAACACATCTAATCATTATAAACTAAGAAGGCGTTTGATTATTTTACCTTAGAATAAGCTATTTATATCTACAGTGGTCGCGGGTCGAACACCGACTGAGGGCGCCATGTTGCATCGCCATGTTTCTACAGTAGTTCGAAAAGGACAAACGAGGCTACCAAACTGAAACCATTTGTGTTGTAATGACAAATTGGCCACTCAAATTCGATGGCGCTGTAGCTTTGTTTAACTGTTGGCTGACATAAAACAGGACAAGAAGAAGAAATAAACATATACCTCAGTAAGAAGAAATACACGGAGGAGAAGCAAGAATAAAGGTTTTTTTGGTTTATTTGTTAAGGTGGCAGAACATTCTTATGCTCGTCAAGAAGAGAAAACACATATTCAATCGTCAAAGAAAAGAAAACATGATGAAACTCAGCTTCATATTTGTGTGCAGTGTTTCCCCCCCATTCCACCTTAAATGGTGCTGCAGGACATTGTAGCCAATGATCTATATCACTGGATAGGACACCGCCTATTCGCTAGAATTGAGGCCGGCGCGCCGTCATGAAGCCGCCATGTTGTGTGGAAGTGAAGCTTGTAAACAATGGCACATGACCAGCACTGCTGCCTTCTCAAAGCTCTAACTTCGCTAATAATTGTTTGATTTTCAAAATGTAAAATTCGTTACAAAGAGGGTAAAAAGCTCTTTAACATTAATCAAAGTATAAAAATGGTTGATGACATGTTAGGCTACTATCGGCTTTCGCATCCGTTGTAACGGACATTTTCTCTAGACCTTACTGCTTGCATGACTTCTAATGGCTGTAAAATCGATAATAATTATCCGATTTTCAAAATGTAAGTTATTTACAAAGAAGACAAAGAATTTAATTGTGTAATGCTGCTATCGCATGGCCACTGACATAAATATAGCCATGTTTTCTTGCCTTGCTGCTAGTAGCTAGTGACCGATGGCTCTACACAAATTATACATTTTTTCAACCTGTCGACTGTCTTAATCCAAAGTAAAGAACACGGAGACCTCATACATATTAAAGTAAATGTAGAAATATTCAATGCTATCATCCGAGTTAATTTAATGTTACAGTAAACACACTGTAAAGCTCTATTTATGCTGCAATACTAATTTTACTTTTTAGTCACTTAAAAGGTGTCTATAACTTATAAGACAATTTGATGGGCCACTGGCACTGCCAAGTTCACAACACTGACACTGCATCATTGTCGCTATAAAAATGACTCTACTAGTTTAAAGTTCTGATGCATATCTACATTTGATTACAGTAAGAGTTAATGTTTGTGATACTAACTTCATGAGTGTTGTTGGTTTGATGCAAGCCTGACTATTAGTGTAATGTCTACGGAATTACGTCAAGTTTGTAGGTCAGAGATTGTGGCTGTAATTCACAGATTATTACAAATAAATCATTTTAAAATGAATACATACTTGTGGAATGTGATCCCCTGGTCTCTGCTGATAGAATTCCGATAAGTAAAACAGTTAAAGGCAAAACATTGCAGCCTTGTTGTTGTTTGTAAACACTGTCTTCCTTCCGATCTTGCCCTGCTTCCACACAACATGGAGGCTCCATGCCGGCGCGTTCAAAAGTCACGTGTGTCCTATCCAGTAATATAGATCATTGATTGTAGCGCATCGGAGCTTAACACTACTGCAGCATTTAAGGTGGAACGGGAAATTCGTAGCTGCACGCTAGTTCGCAAGCTTAGCTAAAATGAGCTCGTGTGAACTCTTATCGGCTGAAGTGCCTTCTTCAGAGCATGGCAAGCTTACCTTGACTAGAGAAAAATGTGTATCCTGCCTGCATTATCTGTCTACAGTGAAGCAGTTAGATGCATTTACTTTGTACAGAAAACAGCTAATGTTTACAATAGCACTACTGAAGTGCAGAAAATATGTTTCGTCTGCATTTTAGCTATGATAATTTTACATATTACATTTCCTAAATTTCTGATTAAAATTAATCTTAGCACTTCACATATCACTAGCTCTAAAGCGGCTATTAGACATCGTGTTCGGGAGTATCAAAGATATATGAGATCTTAAGGCCACCGTAGAGACTCCGTGTTTGGAAGGGAGGGGCTGTAGAAAAAGTCTTCAGTTGGTTGCAATATGGAAACTAAACAACTAGATGTCGCTGGAAACTACATACTGTGCTACATACTTTGTAATATGCATCACCTGACCTTTCTTAACAATGATCATGAACAAGCTATAGCCCAGCAAGCTAATAAGCCTTTGACTTTAGTAAAAGTTATTTAAGAGTTCAAATATTATTGTAACAAAATTTTTGTAAGGTGCTCCTTTGCCTGTGCAAACTCTAAAGGAAGGAAGGAAGGAAGGAACGTTACACTTATATAGCGCCTTTCTAGATACCCAAGGACGCTTTACAATCAACACACTCCATTTACACACACTCAACCACAAACACCGGTGAGAAGCGGCAGCCTAATCGCGCACAGCGTACTCTCAACCGGAAGCGACCGTCCACCTGGAGGACTGCATCGAGCACTAGGGGGATCACCCAGGACAGAGTGCCAACCATATCTGGGCATACATACATACATTCATTCATACACAGACATACACATTCATACACACCAGGGTAATTTTTAGAGTAGCCAATTCACCTGATCTCCATGTTTTTGGACTGTGGGAGGAAACCGGAGACCCCGGAGGAAACCCACGCGGACACGGGGAGAACATGGAAACTCCGCTCAGATGCGGACTCGAACCCAAGACCTCAGTGCTGAGAGGCGAACGTGCTAACCACTAAGCCACCGTGCAAAGCAAAAATAATTCACTTATCTTCCTTAAAATGTTAAAAGAATGCTTCATTTTAGTTCATCTTTTATTCACTTAACTATTTATTCAGTTACAGACATTTTAATGTCCAGAATTTTGTGTCCACTGTGTGGGCTTCTTATTGTCCACTTACAATGTTTCTAAGTATCCTTACACCATAAAAATAAAGTTTCTTTGTTTCTGTCTTCAAGATTGGCATCCTCTCTTTTCATGACCAATTCTCCTTATGTAATGCACTAAACTGCTGCAAGCTGAACTGGAGATGAAGTGAGAATAAATTCTTAATATGCTTTTTATAATATTTTTCATACACAGTATATATATATATACGGCACAGCTGGCAGTCTTAAACAGCTGATTGTAGGGTTTAGCCAATAGAAATCTTGGGGACTACCCCTAGCGGCAAGCTGCAGAACCAGAGCGTTAGTCGACAAATTCTGACGGTCGACACGGCATATATATATATATGACACATACTTTTTATAATATTTTTCGTATAATTCTTAAATAAGAGTGAAGTAGAGGTCAAGTCGAACGTCGTCAAATCACGTAATGTATTCCTCTTAACCAGTACTTTTCTCTCCTACGGTTAGAACTTCTGTCTTTGTTTCTTTGAAATAAAAATACCACA